>CP126891.1:176479035-176741535 GCA_030440675.1 Furcifer pardalis
CCTTGATCTTCCTACCCCTGCACGCAGTCCATTTAAAGCTTTCCACACAGGCCATGGTTGTACTTGGCCAGGCAGTAGAGAGTCATGTGGTTCTGCCCAATTATCTGGTAGCTCCTTGCTCGCCTTCCATAGTTCTAAGGTGCTCTGTGGGGGCTGGTTGTTTGGAGGGGCAGACGTTGTGAGTAAGCTATGCCTTGATTTCAGTCTCTGCTTTGGTGGTTGGTGATCAAATAGCAGGTGTGTTTCCGAGGAACTTGCTTTGACCCACTCTTCCTGACCAACACTTTCTCAATGGAATTTTGATGGAGGGATGCCAGCTACATAATGTAATGAAGCACCAGAAGCACACCGTTACCATTGTGTGTATGAAGCCAGCCCTGCTGGACCCCAGAAAATGATCTTCATAGCTATTATAAAGGATCCCTCCTCTCTAAGGGAACTGGATGAAAAAGAGTACCAGGCTCCTATACCTTTAATAGTTGTGTGGAAATGGAAATTTCAGCAGGTGTAGCTTATATTAAAAGCTGCACCTGATGAAATCTTCTATTCTAAGTAACCATTAAGCGCCTGGGAACCAAGGGCATAGTGTAGCAGGGCCCAGGGGGGCAGCCCACCCCAGGTGGCATTTTTTGGGCATATGGGTGTTTTTGGACTACAATTCCTAGAAGCCCTAGCAGTGCCAAGGTCCACCAGGGGGTGGCAAATTTGCCTTACACCCTGGGCGGCTGAAATCCACATGACTGCTGGGAACCTTAGTCCTCTTTTTCCTTGGGCCTCCCTTGTCCTCTCGATGACATCCAACAAAAACAAATTATGAATTCAGTTGCATCACATATATACTGCTATGCATATTTTCAGGCAATAGTTGTGTTGTCATCCAACTAGATATATAGCTACTAACTGGGTAATGGTGCAAACAAATGATTTATTGTGTTATTGCCCATAATGCATAAAATAGCTGTGCTGATTAAAACATGCTGGTGGTGACTGAAGTCCCAGTTGACAGCATAAGTGTTCCCTTCTTGTGATATATTTGGGAATGTTTTGACTATCAAAAGAACCAGGTTTCCAATTCGTTGCTTTGGAAAGTGAGTTAAGGTCACAGGTACCAGACTGCATGTCCTTTGTAAAAGCCTGCCCATACTTTTCTTTTTTTACCGTGCAAGTTAATTTTGGTTGAGGATCTTCCCGATTTCCCCCTTCCTGTCTGGTCTCCTGTAGGGTTGTATTCTTCTTCCTTTCTTATTGCCCTCAACTTTTTCCTCTCCTACAGAAACATTTGTAGATGCACCACTCTCAGAAATAAACCCTGGCACTGCTGCCCTTCACTCACTAGGAGGTACCAATTATTATTATTATTATTAAAATTATATTTAATGTTATAATTCTGCAACAGTTCCTTACCATGACAATGGACTGCTGAACTGTCATCGTATTGTAACTGTAAGAATGGGGAGGAGGGGAAATATTTTTCGGCTGTGGTGAATTCTGCAAATTTTGCAGTCCAAAGCTGCATCGGCATTTGTGTGCACACAGAATACAGCAAATCAGGAACTGGTGTGAAATAAATTAACCCCTGATGTGCAGTTTAAAATAATTTCAGCTGTGTGCAATGAATTCCTCGTTCTTTGAATCCATTTGGAACCTGGCAAAACCGACACAAATGTAGTAATTGTTGCTAATCAAGATGCACCTACAATTTGTTTTAAACACATTTACAGTTTTTCCATTACTCTCTTTACATTAGGGATTGTTAAGTCATGCATTGCTAAAGATGCCAGGGAAGCAGTAATGCAATCCAAAGAAGATAACTGATAATGACAAGGAAGACCACAAATACCATCACAGAGTCAGTTCCAGATTTAGTTCTACCTAGAACAGACACATTGAAATCAGTGAGTCTTCCATTAGTCATCACTAACTTAATTGCCAGTAATTTTACTGGCTTTTCTAAACAGGATTACCTCCCTCCCCTCTCCTGAGTTTCCCTGTTGGCTTGCTATGTTTAATAGAGAAGGGGCAAAACATTTTCCTAGAATTTAACTTGCTATGAAATGTCAAGGCCATTTCATTACTGTTTCAAGTACTCATGTTGCTACCTTTCAAGAGAATAATTACACATCTTTAAAGGAACCACATGACTTACTGCAGAGGCTCTTTCTTCAAGCAGCGATTTCCAAATCCTGGTTTATTTAAGAATGCGTCAAGGAGAGAAACCATCTGCTCACTGCCAGGTCGCTCATTGCTAATGAGATTTGATAAGATTTAAGCTATAAAAAGAGGTTGATTATAGAAGCAATGCAGTTTGTAAATCAGCTGATCACCTAGGCTAGGCAGAGTCACTACAGATATTAACGATCAGCTGCCCATTACAAGATAAAACATATACACAATATAAGGATTACACAGAGGGCATCGCAAAGAGCATTTTTGTCCACAACTTAGGCACATCTTTTTAAATGCAGCCTGAAATAAATCATGCATACCTACATTCCTTGCTACAAACGATGAAGGTTTTTTTTTAAATCTAAGCTGCTTGGGTAGAATTCAATTTGCTAAATCTTAGGAATTCTGTAGCTCCTGTTTCTAATTGCCTGCATATCTCCCACAAAGTCTAATGCTGCTTTTCTTAACCTGGTGCACTCCCAAAAGTGTTGGGTTACACCTCCCATTATCTTCAGGCTACCTGTTTATTTTTAGCAGAAGTGGGAGTTGTGATCTCATGCATAAGAGGGGCACCAGGGTTGGAAAAGCTGGTCTAAGGGTGGTTTTTGGAATTTCAAATCTGGCAATCTATTGACATCAATTGTGGTGGAAGTGTAATCTTCCCACATGTTGGACAACAATTCCCATCAGATCTGGCGAACAGATCCAATGGTGAGAGTTAATAAGAGTTGCCATTGAAAACATGGAGGGCCACATATTCCCCATTCCTCATGAACATGGTGAGCTCCCACATTATCCCTAGATCAGTGTTTCCCAATCTTTGGCTCTTGGATTTCAAATTCCAGAAGCCTAAGTGTGTACTTTGGCTGATCAGTCCTTTTGGGAATTGAAGCCTGCCTGAGGACCAAAGGTTGGGAAACACTGCCTTAGACAAAGGGGTTTTTAACCTTTTGATGTTGAAGGCTGGGTCACACTCCCTCAGACTGGTGGTCCAGTCAACGCCACCAGAATCAGCTGCAGACTCATTTACAGCTGTTGTAAATGCGTTTACAACAGCCGTAAATTTATTTATTTATTTGTTTATTTAAATTTGTTTATCGCCCTCCTCCCAAAAGGGATCCAGGGTGATTTACAACAATTATAAAATCATTTTAAAAAATTTAAAACTCTAAAAACTTTTAAAAACTTGGTATTAAAAGCCAAAAATTACAACACAGGCATACTGGGGTCAAACCAACCAATTGGCTGGGGAAATTGCACCATCCACTCCCCAGACTAAACCTGCCAGCCAGGTTTTCACTCCTTTTCTAAAGGGCAGCAACTCTGTCTTGCATGCGTAGTTCTATTGGCAGGAGGTTCCAAAGGGCCAGAGCGGACACCGAGAAGGCCCTCCTTCTCATGCCAGTGAGGTGCGCCTCTCTGGCTGATGGCACAACCAGAGAGCCTCTCCGGTCCACTCTGGTGGGACAGGCAGATGTCCTTGGGACGATGCGGTCTCTTAAGTATCCTGGTCCACTACTATGTAGGGCTTTAAAGGTAATAACCAGCACCTTGAATTGCACCCGGAGGCAAACTGGGAGCCAGTGCAGCTCCTTCAACAGTGGTGAAGCTCAGGCATAATGCCTGCATCCCACCACTACTCTGCAGCTGCATTCTGGACCAGCTGAAGCCTCCGAATGGTTACCAAGGGCAGCCCCATGTAAATGAGTCCACAGCTGTCGTAAACACGTTTACAACAGCCATAAATGGGTCCATGCTGATTCTGGTGGCAGCAGCTGGAACAAGGGTGTTGGCCAGTTGATTTGTCATCACGGGTCAGATTCAGCCCATGGACCATAGGTTGAGAACCCTCGCTCTAGACCAGGGGTGCCCAAACGTTTTGGGCCATGGGCCGATCACGTGATTCAAGGAGCCGGTCACTAAGCCCTGGGGCCCGGGTACAACCCCCAGTGCCAATTCATTTGAGTGTGTTTTACTTCCACTTCCAGGAGCAATGAGAGTTTTGCGGGCTGTATGCATTGGTGTCAGGGGTCGCATCTGGCCCCAGGCCTTAGTTTGGGCACCACTGCTCTAGACCATTGATATTATGATGTATCATATGATACATACATAAACACATTCTTCAACAAAGACTTAAAACTTGCCTTTTTGCTCTATTTCCATTTCAGCAGAAAAATTGCAGGAATAAGATACAGTATACCCATATTACAGTGATGACAACCTGCAGTAGGTTGGTAAGTTTTATACACAAGCTTGTCGCTGTATTATAAGATACTATTTCTATATTTGAAATTATATGAACCTATCACCAAAAATAAGCATTCCCCTTCACCCAACTATCATTGATCTGCTTATTTATGATACTTCACTTGTTAAGAAAAACATAGGTGTACAGAAACAAAAAAAATGTCTGGGATGTGTGAACCCTGAACCAAAGCAGAAATCTCAACCATGAAATATTGAAAGATCATCTGTATTACATAGCATCGACATCAGATATTCATTAGAAAACAATGTAATGCCACTATTAATTCACAAACATGACACTAGCTAGCTAGACTGAAGATTTATTTTGAGAGTAGAGCTAACACATAATTTGATAAAGTCTGAGTACTAATTCAGCTACAGGAAATGCAACTACAGGATGTCTATTGTAATAAAGCAACAGGGAACAAAATTCCACACAGCAACAAGCTGGACAAATACTATCCAGGAAATCAAAGAAAGAGGATCTGTTCTGAAAAAAACAACAACCTCTGACCTGAAAAAAGTGAATTGCTGCCCATAGATCCAAGGATGGAGAGTTAGGCTGGGATATTCACCAAATGGTGGGATGATAACTGTGAGTATCAGAGCCAGCAGCACAAAGCTAGAAGGCAGAACAATCTGGAGGCAACAAGGGAAACATAAGCTGCTGGCACTGAGTGCAGTGTGCCACTGGCATTTCTATGCCACTCTGACTCCACATGAGCAGGCCTGAAGTAGAAAGTTGTTCTGGAAATATGCCTTGCGTCTGCCCACATTTCTAATCCTGTACAGTATCTAAGAATAAGAACCAATTTGGCTGCATATTGTACAGGCTTTATACATTTCATTTAAAAGAACTATCCCAAGCACATGGAGAAAAAAAGTATACTGGTGGCTGCTAATAGTTCATCATCCATAGACGACAGGAACATAAGACATCTTTTAAAATAGTACCTGTGTTAGTCTGTGTTTCAAGCATATCAGAGAGCAAACAAATCAAAAGAAAAAACTCTTATGTCTGATGAAATGGGCTTGATCCACAAAAGCTAACGTTAAAGTACTGTATAGCAGTTAGTCTTTAAAGTGCCACAATTTTTTTTGTCTTTTTGTTTTGTTTACTCTCTGATATGCAGGAATAGAAGAGTTTAGGACAGGGGTTCTCAACCTTTTAAAGCCGTGGGCTGGGTCACACTCCCTCAGTCAGTTGAGTGGGTTGGACTGGTGCTCCCCCCCCCCAGTAAATGCTGCCGTAAAATGCTTCTGTGGCTGTCATAAATGCATTTACAACAGCTATGGTTGTGTTTATAGCTGTCATAAACAAGTCCGCATCTACTTCCTGTGGTACAAGGCTGGATGATTTGGTGCCATGGGCCAGGGCCAGCCTGCGGACCGTAGGTTAAGAACCCCTGGTTTAGGAAATTGGCTCTAAATCAATTCACACCACTTCTCCATTTGCCTGGAAGCAGTTATCCAAGGTTTCGTGCATGAAACCTTTCCCAAACCAACCTGCAAATATAAGGAATTGAACATGGGACCTTTGTATACAAATAATGTGTCTGATCATTGAGACATAACCTCAGTGTAGAATGGTCAACATCCATGGAGAAAGGCTTGATGTGTTGATTCATGCCTCTATAACAAAAGATAAGGAATATGTGAGACTCCAGATGTTGCTGGATTACAATTCCTATGATCCCTCCCTAAGGGCTACATCAATGAGGGCTGATATAAGTTGTCATCCAACAACATCTGGAAAGCCACACTGGTCCTTCTTACTGTGTCTATTGGACTTCTTGTTCCACACTGAAATGACCTGTAAGTGCAGAACTGTATTATTTCCTTAGCTGCAGTTTGTCAATATCCTAGACAGCAAAGGATGACAGTATGTAATCCACACAAGTGGATGATTATGTTCTAAGGTCTAAAAATTTACACTTGTGCATGGAAGCTGGCTTCATGCCGATTTGTAGTAAAGTAAAGTAAAGTAAAGTAAAGTAAAGTAAAGTAAAGTAAAGTAAAGTAAAGTAAAGTAAAGTAAAGTAAAGTAAAGTAAAGTAAAGGATATAGGTCATTTATGACTTTGAAGTAGTAACCTTGTTAGCCTGTGCAAGTATATCAGCAAAGAAAGAAAGAAAGAAAGAAAGAAAGAAAGAAGGAAGGAAGGAAGGAAGAAGGAAGGAAGGAAGGAAGGAAGGAAGGAAGGAAGGAAGGAAGGAAAGAAAGAACGAACGAAAGAACGAAAGAAAGAAGATAAACAGATTGTGGAACCTTAAAGACTAACTACTCTACTGTATTTTGTGTGAGCTCTTATGTAACATAATATGAGGATGTGGACTTGATTTACAGAATTTTACTTATGACTGTGAAACAGAAAATAGTGCTAGTTAAGGATACAATATGGTGAGGAGCTGTTAGAATAAGATCATTTTAATTTGTTACCATGACACTTGTTAAATGCACTGATGTACATATGGAAACACCATAGGGTGTGAACTTCTGTGAATGAAATGAATGGATACATACCTGAGCAAGGAAGTCTTTAAAGCTACGTGTGGTATGGTGGAACCGTTTGGCAAGAAGTGCTTGGATTTGTTGAAGGAAAAGCTGGCAACCTTTATTTGTTTGGGATCCTTTGCCACCACTGCCATCCCCTTCCAGAGCTACTGGTGTCCGAGAAGTGCCATTGGTTGCTGGTTGATTTTGTTGGGCTTTGTCTTCTTGTCCTGCAACACCATTTCCCAGGACAGCTCTTCAGTTATACAAGTCAAAACCACTTTTCCTTTGTGCTACACTGAAGGATATTTTCATGCTCCCTAGTCATGGAGCTGCGTGTTTGTGGTAAAAAAAAATTACATCTTTCCCCTAATCTATATAATTAAGCTTCTATCAAGCAATCTCTACAAATCCTTGTTAACCTGATCCAAGCCTTTTTTTCTCAACTGGCCATTTAGCTGTGAGTAGACCTGTTTTGAACCTGAGTTTCCATTATTGTGTGAAAGACTATGGCTGAAACAACTACATAATCCTACTGTGCCCCCATATCATGGGAGGTCTCTTAATTCTTTCAATTTCAGAAAATGTCCCATTTAGAGAAATTCCTCACCAAATGTACACTTCTAATATAATGTCCGGCAGTACCTACCCTAAATCCATAGCAACAAATGACATACAGTAGATCCAAGGAGAAATATATGACCTTGGTAAAATAAAGTACAAGATTAATACCTTAAGTAGTTTGCTAAAATGTCATGACTATGGTACGCTGGATGATATGGATAGGGAGTGGAATATGAGAAGTTTCAGGTTAATGATTTAATATAGCAGATATTAATATACATTCTTCTTCATTGTCTTGTTGAATCCAATGCATCTTATAATTTAAACTTTTAGAATACAACTAAAAATAAAAATGTAATATTAAGCCATTATTAAATAGGTTAACAGATTAAAATAAATAACATTTAAAACAATTTAGAAACAGTGCAGTAACAATAAAATGCTTGCCTTAAAAAGGTCCTAACCAGTGACCAAATATTTGTTTAAGTTAGTATTGCCTTTGACTTACTGGCAGAAGTACAGCAAATTATTCAACATATTTTTTTAGTTGGGTCCTTGGGCAAATGGATTATGGGGTGCCTACCTGAATTTTTGGTCTCCGAATCCGTTTCTGCTGTAACCTTCAAGAAAACCTACAAGAACGATACATTAGGAGGATAGTTTTAGAGGCATTGCCCACCATCTTTGTACTGCCCCAGTGTATCACAAATTATCAATATCACTTCTTTGGTTTATTTTCCATTAACAATGCTACAAAATTAAACTTCTTACAAAGGAAAAGAAAAAAAAGGGGGGGGGAATAATGGAGAATGGATTATTATAACCAGTCTACTTCTTACTCTGTAACCTTAGCAGACAAAGATGCGAAGAGTTATAATTACAGAAACACTCATTAGACAGCTGTCTTTTGCCCCTTTGTTGACACAAGGTGGCATGAAAGTGCAATACAATGAAATAAAATTAAATAGAAATTGTGGTACTCCATGTTCTTCTAAATTGAGGCATAATTTCTTTCCTTCAATAAGCCACACAGAAGCTTGCTATCACAAAGTTATTGTGCTCTTTGGGTATAACTGTTCACCTAAGTTTATCAAAGGCATTAAGGGGAGCAGTAAAGAAGAAGATAAGTCACAAGATTAGCAACCTCTTCAAGTGGTGTGTCTGAAATTCCAAAACTGCTGAGGCCCAGGTCAGCTAGAGTTTCTTCTAATTCTCTGAAGAGACTGGCGTACGCTCGCTGCTTAAAATTCTTACTGGGCAGAAGATAGATTATCTCCTGGCCAATACTTTCAATTAACTTTGCTTCTGGGACATGATGATGGATCAGTTCGTTGATTTCATTCACATCACCTGCGAAGAGGCAAAGCATTAGTTTGCAGCTGTACATGTAGTAAGAATATTACTGCCGACGTTAGCACAGAAATGGGAGGGAATAGCCATTCTCCTTCTGTAAGAGCTGCAGGTGAATCTAGTCCTAGCTTTGGACAGCAGGTGGAGGTCCTCTCAGAGCACAGACAATGACAGGTGACAACAAGGGGTTGTAGAAAGCAACTTAAGAAGGCTGGCCTCTGCGCTCAAAGCTGCTTTGGTGCCACCCAGTGTGATGAAAGGAGCTATTTCATCACAATGCTGAGGAATATTCAAGTACAGTACATGGCTTTTCTGTGGAAGAATGTGCCATTTTGTTCTGTGCATCTGGCAATGCAACGTCTTGAACCGGCCCTAGTAGCAAAGTAAACCAAATGAGTTCAAGCTTGAAGAGGATTTATTTCCCACACAAGTGGACACAGGACTGCAACCAGAATCTCTGCAAGTTCTGTACTATGTATATTCACACATGATTTGGGGGTCAACCTGGATTTGTCACAGAGTGTAGAACCAGGAAGGCGCTTCTGTTGAGGTTTGTAAGCCATTTCCACCTCAGCGACTCAGTCCCCATGGAGCACTATTATTGCCCAAAATAATATGTTGTTGGGTGCAGTGGAGGAGGCATTCTCACCACCACTGGTCATGAAGATGCCATTCTTGCCTCAGAGAGCCACATTTTTTTTTTGTGCCAGGCCTGATTGAAGAGCACTTTTCCCCCTTGCTCACTTGCTTGCTCTTTCACTGCCCCTGCTAAAACTTCCTTCTCTTGTTGTAACATTCAAAGGAATAAGAACAAAAATTACTGATTCCAGTTGTGTTAATTCCAAAGAGGCTTAAGCTCTTCATCAGGAATTATTTGCTCGAAATATTGGGAATACAGAGAAGACCCAAGAATTACATTAAAAGTTCAAATAATATATCAAATCTATTTAGTTTCATCATCCCTGCTGCATCAGATTAAATATTAACCTAGCCTTCTGTTTCTGAGAATGGCACATCAGAGGTTCCCACAGACAGTAATGGCCCAGCTGGACATTATCCATTAGAAAAGGCAATTTTGTAGATTTTTAAATTGAACGTTATAAAACTGACACAGCAGGAGCTCCTCTTATAGTCTGTAATTTGCAGATTAGCTTGGCTTTTTTAATGATTGGTCTTCAAGCTATAAACTCATTCTTCCATTGCAGGTCTGATTTTCCAAGGAAAAAGTGCTTCAGTCACAAACAAACAACAATGACTTCACTTCTTAATGTGGATTTTTGTTATGTGCTGTAAAATCAGAACCAATTTATACCAACTCTAACAGGGATTTCAAGGTAAGTGAGATATTTAAAGAGTGGTTTTACCAGTTCCACTCCACCAGTGAGTTTCTGTGGCCTAGTGGGGATTCAAACCCATTCCTCCTGAGTCTTAGTCCATCACTCTGTCCGCTAGAGTGCACTGAGTATGCTAACGATGGATTACCTGTATTTAGGTTGGCCTTAAACTAATATTCCCTTCCCTGATACCTATCTCTCCGAGGTTCTGTTCATGGTTATCATGGCTGATAGCCATTGACAAACCTATTGGTCATGGAAGTAAATAACCCTAATCACATTATAAAACCAAAGAGTGGATCAATCACTGTTCTCACCATCGAGTTCCTGTCCAAGGGCTTCCGTCTTGTATGGAGGTGCACAGCAGGAGGAACAAGAACAAGAACATTTGGATCCGACGCTGCAGGGAGTCTAAAACCAGATAAATAATATTATCACTTCTCAGGGTCCTCATAATACTAGTTTAGTGTTCTGCTTATAATTTTATCTGAAGCTGTTATTTGAGAAGACTTGTCCAAAGAAATGAGGAACAATAGTTCTCTTCAGTGTTTGTTGAAGACTTTATCAGCTTAACATCACAGCTGCTTGGTGTTTTTTTCTTTTGCAGAATTTTTGCCACCTGAGAGTGACTTTTATATGTATGGGGCCAGGTAAATTTATGCATCTATACCTGATCATGTTTAGCAATAGCAATTACACTTATATAGTGCCCCATAGCATTTAGTGCATTCTCTGGGCAGTTTGAAGGTAATTAGCATTTGCCTCCAACATGCTGCCTACTTATTTTACTGACCTTGGAAGGATGGAAGGCTGAGTAACCCTGATCCCCATCAGAATCAATTTCACAACATTTTGGTTGCTGTACAACAGTTTAACCACTGTGCCCCCAGGGCTTTATTGTTTTCTCCATTTAAACATTCATATCAGAACAAAATATTGAGTCTAATGGACAATGCTGGAAAGGTGAGTTTCAAACCTTCCTAAGGAAAATAAGCAATACTGTATGAGAAAGGGCAGGTGTAGTTGTGTAACCTATGTACCTGAGGTATTGTGAGTATCATTGTGAGCTGTGAAGTTCTTAGCTATTGGTAGAGAGAAGTAGACAGACAATTGCTCTTAAGTATAACAAACATGAATGATATTTCTTTACAACAGTTTGAAATTTGTAAACCTAGCCAATTAATGAGAACTTATAATAAGGAACACATTAAAAATAGAAATAGCATGATCTCAAACCAATGGCAATTATTTGCAGTACTTGGCAATTATGTCATTCCCCTCTCAGATTTAAGACTTGATTTGTCTGTTTGCTATTTTCTCTTCCTTATTTCCTCAGGTCTCCCTTCTTCAGGGTCTTATCTGCTCAACTCTTGATCTTCTTCTCTTATCTCTAGTATCTCCTCAATTGTCATCAATCAGCCTTTCCCCAACATTTCATGGCACTTCCATTCCCTTGTCCCATATTCTGTGGTATAACAGTAGCAGACATTACAGAGCAGGGGTTCTCAACCTACAGCCCATGGGTCGGACCTGGCCCATGGTGACGACCCCGGAAGCGGAAGCGCTTATGACAGCTGCAAAATGCCCCCACAAATGCGCAAACGCCCCATGCCTGCTATGGTTTACGGTAGCATTTACAGCAGTGGGGACCACATGTTGGGTCTGTTCAGCTGTCTGAGGGGGTGTGGTCAGGCCCGTGGCATGAAAAGTTTGAGAGCCCTTGTCTTAGTGGGACAAACATAAAGAGAACTTTGAACAGGCAGGGTCAAATGACTGCTCTGTTACCTACCCCAGAGTGTGCCAAATGCCACATGGCTTCAAAAGAGCATATGCAAAACATGTAAGCCACATTGTTAGGTGCTTCTGCTTCTAACCTTTGCAGGAACCATGTGCTAGAGAAAACCTAGAGGAGAACGGACTGGTTGACTGGTTAATACCTTTGTCTATATAAACAAAGACAACAGATTCTACATCAGCTGAGGTGAAATGTGGTATCATCTTGCCTCAGAGATGATAAGTCCTAAAAGACTAAAAAGGCCCAGAATTTCTATATGGTTTTTAGTGATTCAATAAAGGTTTACCCACACTTCAATTTGGATTTTGCTGATGAGCCACACAGTTTTTCCCCTTGTTACACAAAAAAGGGTGTCACTTGTGGTATTTTATGACTGCATTTGTGTTCCAGTGGTATTTGCAGATTATGTGTGTAAAATGGTACTAAACACTTACACCTTCCTTGCCTCCACCAGTCTGGGTATTTTTTCTCTTGCGGACCAAGGTGAGATAAAAACCGGTCCCGAAGGAGTTCTTCAGGAAAACAGGAGTTCCCGAGCAGAGCAGCTTCCCTTGGGAAATGATAGCAACCCGGTCTCCCAGGATGTCTGCTTCATCCATATGGTGGGTTGACAGAATAATAGTCCTACCTGACATGAAGGGGGGGGGGGAATGAGGAAAATGTTAACCCTTAATCTCATATCACAACTGCAGACCATAAGGCCATGAGGGTGCTATTTGTGAAACACATAACATCAAGTTGATTGGAATACTTTCATTGGTCACAAACTAAGTTATTTTTATTCATCCAAATATAGCGACAGGATGTCTCAAACCTACATCAGTTGTGAAAATATACCCTCTTGTTGGCATTGCTCCATCTAAGATAAAGAGAGTAGTAGCAGTGGATGCCAAGAGAACTAAGCAAGAGAAGGACCCTTGACATCCTTTGAATGGGTATGAATTTCAAATCTGTGGGCTCAGAACCAGGAAGAGTTTTACGACAAGAATGAACATTATTGAGGGGACGCAATAGAAAAACCACTTTAGAAGATGGAGGAAGGAGCTCACTGGACAAGGAACATCATTAAAGGGGGATATAGCTGAGGAACTCAATCTCCCCTACATCACTTGGAGGACCCTGAACAGGCTGAGGCCTGGAGTCCCTAAATGTAAAACCAAAAAATGATCAAGTGGGGGCTGTTGGTGGACAAAAACATGCTGTGTGATTCTGGAGAGATACAGAATCCAGCTCATTTATTTGTCTGCTAATAACTGCCAGAAACATGCACCAATGATTACTTAGGTTTGGCCAACAACAAAGCCATGAAAGGGGCTTCATTTTGGTAGTCCAAAAGAAGATTCATCCAAATAGAAATATTTCCCCTTCATTCATTTCATTCTTCTCCAATCTGGTGTTTTCTAGGCCTATCACTGTAGAAGTCCTATCATCGCTAGCTAACCAGGCTGCTGGCCTAGGGTTAATGGAAGCTGTAATTAACACAGCCAGAGTATTTCTGATTAGGAAAGGCAAACATACTGGTTGGCTGTTTGGGTAGGTAGTATTCACTTGTCTCTCTATATTATATAGACATCAGTTAACTACAGACATCAGCTTGACAGCCAATAAAATGGGCCAAGCTATATATATATTAAGCTGTGAGGTTGTCTTTTCTCTGAGGTGGAAAAAATATACCTATTCCTGTCACCCTTTCTCAGTCAATAATTTGTTGAAGCTAGTGTATTTACTCAATATGTGTGGATGTGAGAATATAACAATGTTAAAACGAGAAGCTTTGCTCCTTTTTATTATAACAGGACAATTACTTCAGGTGTCTGCAGAAAGAAGGCATCCTTGCTAGCAGATAAAGTAATCTTTCCTATACCTCCCATCTTCAAGGTTATTTTTCTAAGGCATAAAGAGACAGACCAGTCTACTTCCTCTGAAATCTATGAGTGATTAATTACTGTATATGCTTTTTCAAAATGCATGATTGTCTTTCAGAAGCCATGTTACCTGAACGATACTTCAGCAGAAGGTCCCAAATAGACCGTCTAGAATATGGATCAACTCCAGAAGTGGGTTCATCTAAGACAACTACTTTTGCATCACCAACAAAGGCAATGGCAACTGAGAGCTTCCGCTGCATGCCACCTAAGAAAAGGAAACAGTAACAAAACTGAAAAACAGGTGCATTCTTTTTTTAGAAAAAAGGTTGCTTCTCTGAAGTATGTGGCAGGACATGCACAAGCAATTGTAAAAGTTTATTAATTATAATTGAAGGTTCTCTAAGTACTTTCAAGATTAACTAATATTTAATGTGATAAGTGTTTGAAGCCAAGCCTATTTCATCAAAAGCCTCAGAGAGCTAAAGTCCATTAAATATTAGGCCACAATAAATGTGGCTTTAATACGTGGGTGCCCAAACTTTTTGGGGGTGTGGGCCGGTTACGTGATCCAGCGGGCCGGTCATGTGGTTCAGGTCATGTGGTTACTCCCACTGGAAGTGGAAGTAAAATGCAACTTGCAATCTGCTTTGCAACAGGATGAAATAGATTTTAAGCTGCCATTTTCTCTGCTTAAACCAGGGATGCCAAACTACAGCTCATGGGCCAGATCTGGCCCCGGATGCCAATTCATCCTTCCTATGCCACCCTAGTCATGCTAAGGCTAGACAAATATATACTTGATAACTGAAGCAGACTAGCAAAGGGCCTCACCTCCCCAATGGAACTACTGAAATCAAGGTGCACAATGCACATAGTGATTAACATTATTAAGGGACTTCTGTGGTCCAAAGTCCAGAAAGTAACTACAGTCAAACCTCGCATAAAGAGCGCTTCACTTACAGAGTAACTCGCTTAAAGAGCAGAATTTTCTCTGAATGTTTGCTTTGCTTAACAAATAAAACCAACCAAAAACTAGCTTAACAAATAAATTGGGGTTCGCAATCCCCCCCCCATTGGTCATTTACAATGGTGTTTCGCTTAAAGAGCAAACTCGCTTAAAGAGCAATCCTGTGGAGCGCATTATGCTCTTTAAGTGAGGTACAACTGTATTCCTATTCCTGGCAGCAAAAATAAAATTTGTTATGTGCTGTCAGGTTGCTCCCAACATATGGTGACCCTATGAATGAGAACTCTCTGAAATGTTCTGTCCTCAACAGCCCTGCTCAGATCCAGGGTATCTTCAGAGATCACCTCCAGCATCATATTTCAAATGCAATACAGTCTATTCAAGCACTCAGGTTGACTGACTACTGGGGGAAAAAAAGAATAAACCAACCCACCTTGCAACATAACAAACTGTGGGACAAAGGTCCTTCTGACTGAACCCTGAATGTCAGATTAACAAAGTAAGGTAAAGATCCCCCTTGCTCAAAAGCAAGTCGTGTCCGACTCTAGGGTTCAGTGCTCATCTTTGTTTATAGCCAAAGAGCCAGTGCTGTCTGCATCTGCAGACATTTTCATGGACATGTAGCAGGCATGACTAGACACCGGAGTGCATGGAACGTAGTTTACCTTCCCACCAAAGTGGTACCTATTTATCTACTTGCAATTTCTTGCTTTCGAACTGCTAGGTTGGCAGGAGCTGGGACAAAGATGGGAGCTCGCTCCATTGTGCAGCACTCGGGTATTGAACTGCTGACCTTCCAGTCATCAAGTCACATGTCTTAACCACTAAGCCACAAAGTATATCTGGAAATATAAAGGTAATTCTGTACTAAACAAATGTAGCTTTTTTGTTGTTTTTTGTTTTGATAGCACTGAAGGGTGTTCAAAGATCAATGGTTTTATGTGATGTTTCCTAATATGAAGAAAATTGATTCATTTGAATTATGATGCTGGAGGAGAGGTCTGCAGATACCCTAGATTGCCGGAAAGTTGAACAAATGCTTCCTAGACCCAATCAAGCCCAGGCTGTCTCTAGAGGCAAAAATAATGAAACTGAGGTTGCCCTACTTTGGGAATGACATGAGAAGGGAAGATTCTCTGGAAAAGACAATGTTGGCAAAGGAAGAAGGCAGCAGGAAAAAAGACCAAACACAAGATGGATTGAGTCCCCAAGGAAAACCACAAGCTTGAGTTTACAATGGCTGATCAGGGCTATTGAGGGAAGAACATTTTGGAGATCAATAGGGTAACCACAAGTCGGTAACGACTTGGCATCACACAACAACAACAACAACAACAGCAGCAGCAGCAGCAGCAATAGGAGGAACAACAGGAGCAACATACAGTGGAACCTTGTTTAACGTAATTAATGTGTTCTCCGGGACATTTCTTACAGTGAAAATTACTTTAACCAAATTTCCCATAGGAATGCATTGATGTAATTTTCTATAGGGATGCATTGAAAACCAACATGCTTTAGCTGAAACATGGTTTCCCATAGGAATGCATTGAAAACCAATTAATCATTTTGGAAAAGAATTCTGTAAACCGAGCCACTATTTTCTATGGATTTCCTTTTGTTATGCGATTTTTATGTTAACTGAGCCGTTTGCTAACCAAGGTTCCACTGTATTTTCAGCACTGAAAGATACTATTTGGGTTTTAGCCCAGTGTTTTCAATAAATGTAGGACTAAACCTGTATTAGAACAAACAAATTCATTACAGCTTCTTCCTCTGCCATCAGAGCAGTATGATACTCAAAAATTAAGAGTTTTTAAAAATGCACGTGGGTCCTTGGCAGTAAACCTTTCAATACCTGACAGGTTTTGAGCCTCTTCGTTCCTCTTATGTGGAAGGCCTATATCTTCTAGCATGATCTCCGTTTCTAATTCTGCCTCATCTTGGGATCTCCCTTTTAGCTGGGCATAGAACCAGATGTGTTCTGCGACAGTAAGACTATGGAAAAGAAATAGTTTTGATTTAGTTGATCAAAAGGAACTATAGAAAGAGGCAGTACATCCCCAGTAATGAGTCTCTGCTTTTAAAAAGGGTCCCTGTTCTTGTGTACATATTCCCTTCATTTCAGCCTGTGAAATACAGACCTTGTTTAAAAAAATCTGCAACACTTGTTTATTCCAATGAAATAAAATTAATGTGTGTATATGATCAGAAATAAAGAATCTCTCCAAGCAGTCAAGTGCCTTCAAACTGTGAAGTGTGAAGACTCTTAAGGCTTGTGGAGTGGGTGTGGGTAGAGAAGAATTCCTAGAAATACAGATTAAAAACACAAATTCAAAGTCTGTTTACAGGATTAAAAGATACTAGCCATCTTGATGCTGTTTCTTTTGTTACACACCAAATCTCTTTTCCACCTCTCAGAAAAAAAAGAAACACTAATGAGTTATAAGAGGGGTTCCCAACCTAAGGCTCACAGGCCGGAACCAGCCCACATGTTTGGCCCATAGCACCATTTCATGTGCCCCACCACCCCTCCAAAGACATTCAAGAAACAAACCTCTTTTAAGCTGTTGGGACAAAATGGCCACCTCCATCATGCAGGCAGTGCAAAATGACCATCCGGCCCTCGAAGCTGACTGGGAGAGCATGACCCGGCCCCCTGCCTTGGAAAGGTTGGGAATCCCCAAGTTATACATTTGCCCAAAGAGCTAGAGTTTAGGAGTTTAATTCTCCACTGAAGAGAATGATATACTACTCTTGTTTCAGAATTCCAGAATAAGACTGTTTTGAAAAACATCAATATTTACCTTTTGCCACAGCCATTTTTCATTAATAAATCATAATTCACTCATTCATTAATTCATTCATAAATCAGTGGCAATTGTGGTCTCCAATGAGAACTAAATAAACAAGACAGCATGAAAACCAACCACTTATTAGCTAAAAAAAAGATATCAGAAAGTCTTAAAGCAGTCTTCTAGTTCCCACACAATGGTTTTAGACAACTTGTTCTCTGGTCAGTAATTCTAGGAGTGGAAGATAACTAATTGGTCCACCACGGAAGGGTTAGAATAGTTATAAACCTTTGGCTGGAAAATTCCTTATTATAGAGCACATTTCCAAAAGCACTTACTGGTTAAACAAGATGTTATACTGGGGGCACATGCCTAAATTCTGCCGGATTGAGTCCATGTGTGTCTGGATATCTTGACCACCAACCAATATTGTTCCCGATGTAGGGGGGAACAACCCTGTGAGAACAGACCTAGACAAACAATATGGGAAACGTATAATTTTAGACAAAGACATAGAAAATGATATATAAAATATTGCCTATTTATTGAATATTTCCCAACCCCTTTCTCCTGGTGGAGAGAGTCAGGTGATTTACACATTGTTAAAACAAAAGAAATTAAAGCAGGATACACAAACCATTAAAAAACTGAACATGTTTAATATTAAAACAGAAATCTAATCTTTAAAAAATCATACAAATATTAAAAAACATTAAAATGATATAAAAACAGGACTTACAGGGCTTTTAACTGTGTTAAAATTGGACTTTGTATTATAGATATTAATTAAATAATTGTATAATCATGACTGAAACAGTATCTTGGGGTGTCACTAAGGAACTTGAGATCTGTGGAGGCACAAGGAAGAACCACAATAAAAACTGAATGCAATTTTAAAATCAGCTAGGCTGGGCTGGGAGTGATATAAAAAATTATATTCTTAGTTCTACTGAACCACTTCATTAAAGAGGTACTGAAAGAAAAAGAGTAAAAACATAGAGTGAAGATTTCTCTCCCCCCATCAATATATTTACAGTATATCAGAACATAGTCTCAGTTTAAATGTTCCTTTCACAAACAACTTTCCATGAGATTTGAAAAGACTGGAAATATAAGCACATATAGTGATTGAAATACTGGGGGTAAGGATGAAAAAAATAGGTGACATATATTTCCAAAGTGCAATATCAGTTCCTCTCTTCCTTGGAAGCTTAGTTGATTTTGCAGTCTTTATCTGCCCATCTAAACAGGTCTCTTGTACGTGGGAGATATCCTGAATGGGCACATTATCTCTCCAGGTGTTAAAATCAAATGCTTGCCGAGATAATATGAAATTATGGTCCCAAGAAGGCAGCCCAAAAGAACATAAAGAATACATAATATTACTCTTTCCACTTTCACAATCCTCCAAGTTAACCTTTTTCAGAGAGTTGAAGGACTGTGAACTAATGATGGGCCTTCTTTGTTTTCAGTTGTTCCTAAGTTTTTTGACAGTGGAACAGACTGGCTCAGTTACTGCCAGATTTTCCTTACATGTTTTTAAGCAGAGGCTGTGGGGCTTCCTGTGCTGGGACAGGTTTAGTCTCACTGGTCTTTGAAGTCTCCTGTGTCCTGTGATCCTATGAGTAAGGGCAGATACAGGAGGTATGACCAGTGGTGGGATTCAGAAGGTTCGCCCCAGTTCGCCAGAACTGGTAGCAGAAATTCCGGCTCGCCATGCCCATCCAAGTTTTGAAATAAAGTAGTCCTAATTGACAGCGCTGGGTCTTCGGCTTTGAAAAAGAGATGAGCACTGAACCCTAGAGTTGAATATTGGCCCGCAGGACGCGAGGGAGCAACACCTGCGGGACTCGGGCGGCGTTAAAAGATCTTCGCCGCCGCCGCCTTCGCCGGTCTCGCCCTCGGCCGGCCGGACGCAAGGGAGCAACACCTGTGGGACTCGGGCGGCAGGCAGCCATGGACGTCTCCGCCCTCTCCCGTGAACGCTTCCTTGGCTGTGCAGGTGGCCGCCGCACAGTAACATCTGCGGCCGAGATGAGTGGCTGCAGTGGCGTTCAGCCTTGGGACTTGTTCCATCTGCCCCCAGAATCCCGTCCTGCTGGGGCTTTAAGAGACGCTGTGCGGTGGACGGAGAGGCTCGTTATTTGTCGTGGTGCTTTGCTTAGTTTTGTTTCTTTGTGTAACTTTGACTGAGATATGGAAATTTTTTAACTACTACTTGATATTGATGTTTATTGAATTTTTTGTTACTGTTTATTGAATTACTTTTACTGTAATGATGTCTATGTGCTGATGTTCTGTGATACTGATATCGACTATTTATTGACTATTTTCAGTTGATATTGACTATTGATTTATTGATATGTTGTGACTGTAACTATACATGTGTGTAAACCGCCCTGAGTTGGCTCTGCCAAGTAGGGCGGTATAGAAATTCAAATATAATAATAATAATAATAATAATATGACTGGCTTTTGAGCATGGGGAACCTTTACCTTTACCTTTAATTCGGGTGCAATGCAGGGCTTTCCCCTGGCCACACCCACCATACCACACCCACAGAGTAGGTAGTAAAAAGTTTTGAATCCCACCACTGGGTATGACATATCCACATACAGTGGAACCCTGACTTAAGAATGCCACGAGTTACAAAAATTTCACAATAAGAAAGGAAATCCCGAGAAAATAATGCTTCAAGATACCAATTTTTTCCAGAATGGATTAAATGGTTTTCAATCCTATGAGAAACTGTGTTTTGAGTAACGAATTTTCTTTTTCAATGCATTCCTACGGGAAATTGCATTCAATATATTCCTATTGAAAATTCAAGTTGAGAATTTTTTGCGATACAAAAAACTTTGAGGAACGAATTAATTCCAAAACTCAAGGTCCCACTGTATTTTGAAATGCTGACCTGGGCACAGGGTATGGGATGGGAAGAAACCTGGGGCGATGGCAACTGAAAGCCCAGGAATTGTTTGTTTGTCTAGAGACCCCTGAGAAACAAGGCCCCTGGGACTCTCCCAGGACCAAGGGGTGGATCCGTGTTGCTGACTTTATTGCTTTTTCAGCTCTTCCAGACAAAAGCTCCCGCCTTCCCACTGAGGATGCTGACCGCAGGAAAAATGCTGCTCTTCCAGAGAGATGTTTGCTTTTGTTTCTCTTGCGACTTCCACTTTTACGAGGCAGACATTTCCCTCTCTGAAGGCCCTGCCTGTTTTGAAACAATCTTCTTTTGCCTTTCTTCCTTTCTCTCTTCTTTAAGTTAAGCTATTGTGACCACAGATGAAGATGGCTATAAAACAGGCTAGTTAAAACAGAACAATAAGAGCGATCCCCTGAAAAGAACAAAGCAGGTGTGGGTGTGTATTTTTAATGTTTAGATGTTTGCTACTTGACCTAAAACCTCATTTATTCCAGGGAACAAAGCATGTAACTTAGAACATATGCACTCATATAGAATAAACTTGGAAATATTTTTATTCAGCCTGCAAATTGGAAGATTTGGGGAATTTGCAGAAACCCTCTTTATAGGACGATATCCAGTGTTATTCCCAATTAGAAAAGATCCAGCAAATCAAATTTAAATTGTTACTTATCACTACTGCTGCAAATCCTACCTCATGCCTCAATGTGGTGCAGCGGTGACTCTGGTTGCCTGACAGCTATGGTGATGGGGGTGTATTCCCCTGGCAGGTTCAACCATGCCACAAAGGTGTTGGCTAGGGCTCTGGGGTGGTCCTCCATTCTGGAACTACAGGTCAGTTAAGTGGGGTTGGGTACTTGGGCAATGCACTTGGCCAAGTGCATTGCTCTAACATGGCCAACTTTGACATGAGCCTAGCCAGCTGTGTCATCATATTTAAAATGGCTAAAAGGAGTATTGAAAATATGGGCCTCAGTGCCCCGCATGCCATAGGACCCTGCTACAGTAGTGGTAGGGCCTTCAAATGGTGAGAAGCTGCTAAAACCTAATGCGAAATCATGCTTCGATCCACCACGTCAAACTAGATGTGTGAAGTATGGATCAACCAAGTAATTTATCACTTACATAAACTTTATTGGTTTCAATTAGGGCTTGATTGGACAACCATTTATCCACTCTTTTTTCTGGTGAATTTAAGTTGATTGCAATCATGGCAAGCCCAACAATAATGGGAGCATTACAATATGGTGACAAGCCTTAAGAACATGTAAAGCCAGTGGTTATTTCTTGTCTCTTATCAACTCACATTGTGGTTGTCTTCCCAGCTCCATTGTGGCCAAGGAAAGCAGTGATTTGGTCCTCGTAGAAGGTAATGTTCATCCCATCCACAGCAGGTTTGGAGGATTTGGGGAAGATCTTCACCAGATTTTCAATGCACACCCCTGGGACCAGGGCAGCAGGCTCCATTTCAAAGTATAGGTTTGCTTGAAACATAAAATGAATGTTTAAAAATGAAAGAACTGTAAGCTGGGCTGTACAGCTGCAGCTCTTGAGCAGCACAACAAGCTACAATGCTAGAAGTAGGGGTTCATATGGTAAATTACTATGGACTAGCTGTAACCTGTGCTGAATAAACATTATTCGCTGGTGTAAGGTGAAAAAGTGAGAAAGCTCTAGCCTAGACATTGTTATAGAAATTGATCGGTACAGTGTAATACATCTAGAGATAGCTGGGCAGAATCACATGACTTTCTACCGCCTGACCAAGAACAGTCATGGCCTGTGTGGAAAGCTTTCAATCAGGGGTGCCCAAACTTCTCAGGCCGTGGGCTGATCACGTGGTTCAGGGAGCCAGTCACTAAGGCCAGGGGGCCGGATGCAACCCCCGATGCCAATTCATCTGGGCACATTTTACTTCCACTTCCAGGATGTGGGCCAGATGAATTGGTGTCAGGAGCCGCATCTGGCCCCCGGGCCTTAGTTTGGGCACCCCTGCTTTAAATTGACAGCATTCAGGGGTAGGAAGATCAAGGGCCAACCTGAGAAAGTGGGGCTTCCCTGTTGATGAGAGCCTATGTAAATGCTGAGAAATAAAAACTATATCCTATCCCATATGATACAGTGTACATGATGCTCCTCAATGTGTACTGAGGATGACCTTATATTGGCAAGAGGAAATGCTGTTGGTGTGGCCCAATATTGGTCAGATGTCATCTAGCCCTTTTTAATTCCATTTTGTTTTTAGATGTGTTAACTTTAGTTTTGTATGTTATTATATGCTGGTGGTACATCTGACACAAATAAAGAAAGAAATACTTCTACATTCAGCTGGCATCACAGACCAGTCCAAGAAGCTTTGCTGCTATGAGGAAGACAATTTGCAACCTACTCACCCATCCCAACTCCCAGCCAAGGTGCATAATGCTTAGAACCATTTGTTATTTTGGCACCTAAGGAGAAAAATCTCAAAAATAATAAATAACTAGACTCTTAAGTTGTTTAGTTTATATCTTTACCAACATGGGAGAATGTACACAGGACAATTTTCTTTGCATCCTAAACAGCCAGGGGAAGGCATATTACATCTATGGTCATATGGAAACAAAAATACCTAGT
The DNA here is from genome assembly GCA_030440675.1 of Furcifer pardalis. Classification (NCBI taxonomy): domain Eukaryota; kingdom Metazoa; phylum Chordata; class Lepidosauria; order Squamata; family Chamaeleonidae; genus Furcifer; species Furcifer pardalis. Next base: position 176,502,155 of record CP126891.1, read on the forward strand.
CTGCATCGTGGAAGACAACTGTGTGCGGCAACCTCATCATGTAGGTTTAGCCATTACACAGAGTAGCTGAAAATGTCTCTCTGCAGTGGTGAGAAACCTTTGACTGTCCTTGGCTACGACATCTTGGAGTTGAAACACAAAACATCTGGGCCGTCAAAGGCTTTTCACCTCTGCTTTAAAGACTGCAGGGGCAGGTCTCCTTCTGCAGAGACAATGAAATCTGGCATGAAGATGAGATAATTCCCACTGGTCTCAAAGAAAGGGAACAATCATCAGCTAAAATAACAGAATTATCTTTTGGTCTTAGTGGGAGGAAAATCTCCTTTGTGCAGCAGGACAGATCAAGGATGCAACTAATACAGATGAAGGGGACATTAAGACTTCCATTTTAAACGCCACCATAGGGATCACTTTATTTTACTTATCTCTGTGCCAAACAAACAGCCTTTGAAATGAAGCATCCCCTTGGGCATTTGTGAAGATATAAATCAGAGCCTATTGACTTGTGTTTATCTGAATTACCTCAAGATTTGTAGGGGGGAATTTCCATAAAAGTTGTTTACTAATATTTTCAGAATCAGATATGTTAGGGAGCAGCCAACGCAGCTTGGATGTGATCCTTTTTAATGACAGGCCCTTGGCTAGAAATGTCTGTATCTGTTCCACTCCAATTTCTTTGAAGTGAAGACCCAACCAAAAAAGAATGACTACTGGATACCCTCAGAGCCACATATTTCATCTCCTATTGCACTTTTAAAACTGACGACACAGCACTAGTGACAGATGAACTTTCTTCAACTGAATGAAGGTTATTTGATATGGAAGACAAGCAGTCCTTAAGAAACTTCCAGATTGGGCCTGCTGTCCTCCTTTGAGAATGTCTCACATTAGAAAATGGAGTACAGATTGTCTGGACTTTCATATTTGACTATGTGTCTAGTAGGGCTGTTTTTTGAATCTAACATTCATCTTTGTTGTTCATGCCACTTAAAAAATAAGTTGGACTATAAGCACCAATCTGAGGACAACTCAGAAACTCTGGGGACCAGAAAGTTTAAGTCCTCCTCACACATTTAAAAAGTACTGTACATATATTCCACACAAAATGGAGGCAGGCACACTTGCACATGCGCAGTGGGGGAACCAGTGAAAAGGTAAGCCCCGAAGGTGGTTCCCTCCAAAAGCTGCTACCGGTTCTCCGGGACACTGGGAAAAGTTACTACCAGTTCTGGCAAACTGGTGCAAACCTGTTACATCCCATCACTGTATAAAGCCTTTAAATTGAAATAATAAACTTTCTACCTAACAGGAAATCAAGAAGCATGGAATTGGAGAAGTGTAGTAGGGACTGGCCAAAAGAGAATTTGGTGCCTCAGGGTGAAACTGCACTGAAACATGAATCAGAGGCATTTGGGTTTGCTGTGATTTGACTTGCAGCCTGTATTACACTTGAAATCGCAGTCAGTGCTCACACAGGAGCTGCAAATTGCTTCAGGAGTCCATTGTTCCTATTGGATGCAATGCGATTCACAACCCTCTTCTTTCCTTCCTCTGGTCCTGCCTCTGTTGACTGTTCTTTTCTCTAATCCCACCTCGGCTGATCTTTTTATGGCTTTATGGTGAAGCTGGCTGGGTTTGGAAAGAGTTACACTGTTTTCCAGAAAAGATGGCAGCATTCCAAAGTTCTTGTTAATGTCTAACAAAATGCACACATACCACAGGAATGTCTTTCATTTTGTTCAGGTTGTTTCTTTTTCATTTATATTATTCTAATTTTTGTGTTTGTGCAGAGAGGATCTAGCACTAAATTAATATATCACTATAATGGCTTATTGATGATACAGAGATAAGCATGGTATACTTTCTATTTTATTTTATCCCCCATTTCCCTATGACTCTTTGAAGCTCTTAAGTCAATACAGACGCACAGCACAATGTGGTGATCGGTTCCACAGTGCTTTCTTTTGCTAATCTACCAGTGATGTAATTCCACCTAAGCTAAAGTTGGCAGCAGCATACATGATGCAGAACCAGAAAACAGAACAGACTGAAGGGCAACTGGAATTTTATCTGCTCACTTCTTTTCAAATGTCTTATGAATTAATTGGGTTTGCTATGTCTTTTCAGTGTCCAATTCTGCCTCTCCTGGACCAAACAGTAACTGTTTTCAATATCTAAAACTCACAACAACAACAATAACAAAAGCTTCCACAGATAATAAATAAATGTGTTGGGCTCATTTCAGTTCACACTTTTAAATCAGCCTCACTTGAACCCAAGGAAACAAAGAAGTTAAAAAACAGAACTTGGCCTTTATTTTTGGACTTTCGGTCTTTCTGGCACCTCACCTCAATCTGTCATGTCCAACTTGATAAAGAGACCAAAAGCTTGCCCATCTTTGATATTTTAGCCTGCTAAATCAGGGGTTCTCAATGTTTTTCAGCGATGGGCCAGACTATGCCCTCTCAGACAGCTGAGGAGGCCGGACTGGTGCCGTAAAATGCATCCACGGCTGTTGTAAACATGTTTAGGATGGCCACGGACTCATTTATGGCTGTAGTAAATGTGTTTAGGACAGCTGTGGACTCATTTATTGCAGTCACAAATGTGTTTATGTGGCCGTAAAATGAGTCCACGGCTGATTCTGGTGGCAGCGGTGGCAGTTGCAGCTGAGGGGTTGACTGGAGTGAATAAAGAACTGTATACCTTTTTTTTGGATTGTTCAAATATCATTTCCACCATCTATCAACCCACTTCAATATGCTTAGTACAAGTACAGCTAAATTATTCTGGCATATAAGAAATTTCCAAAGTAATATTCTGTATACCTCCCCATAAAAATACAATAACAATACAGTAATACCTCGGATAACGTTTACCTTGGATAACGCTAAAATCGCATAACATTAAGTAATCTGGGGAGGAGAATTGGATCGAATAACATTAAGGTCCTATGGGATGCATCGGATAACAACCGCTAAAGCCTATGCGGTTACAATGTATCTCTATGGAGCTTTAACGTTATCCGATCCATCCCATAGGATTTTAACATGCATCGGATAACACTAAAAATCGGATAACACCAAGACTTGTGGAACCAAGTCTTAGCGTTATCCGAGGTATTACTGTAGTACACATTTTCACAATATTGCAAAGAGATATAAATCCTTTTGTTGTCCTTCCGAAGCACATGGATTTGGCCATGTGTGGAAACCCAAAATCTTGTTGGTATAATACTAAACTTTCTGAAGGACACTTGAATCCCTTTTAACACCTCTGGAAGAATGAGAGGGCAAAGTTTTTCTTGGTTGTGTACCACTGTAATTTGCTGGAAGTAAATAACTACAAATGAAGTGTCACTTGTAATTCATTCCTTTTTTATAGTAACAAAAATTACATTTAGTTGTATTATAATTGCAATTTAATGAAAGGTAACTTCACACCTTTTGCAGTGAATATTTTTTTTTAATTATTTGCAAGGCTGTGGATTCACTAAATGGAAAGTAAGGACTATCAAGGGATAAAAGGACAATAAAGGCCATATAAGAGGAGAGAGTGCAAATTGATACCTTGATAACTTTGTCTCAAGTCGTCAACACTCAAAAACTAAGGGCATCACTTCTGGCCCAATTTTTGGGTCTATCTCGTTCCTCTCCAATTTCATGCCACCTTTACTTGAAGAGTTCAGAGTTCTACAGAACTCAAAAGCTGACCTTGTTTGTAACTGTTTAATGATCAAATAGAGATATTACTTCATGGAGAACTTGCTCTTGAGTGCTAGTTTGTATTCTTTCTCAGACTATACTGTGTAGGTAGGCACTGAGATAATGAAAAGTATACAGATAAGGTACATTTTGTATCCCAGGCAAGGAGCTTGTAGCATTCTGTTTTTAATAATTAAAAGCAAATACTGCAGTGGCTCAAGTGGCTAAGACGCTGACTGGGAGGCGGAAGGTCAGCAGTTCGATTCCCGAGTACTGCAGGACGAAATGAGCTTCCGTCTTTGTCCTAGCTCCTGCCAACCTAGCAGTTCGAAAGCAAGAAATTGCAAGTAGATAAATAGGGACCACTTCGGTGGGAAGGTAACAGCGTTCCGGGTGCTCTGGTGTCTAGTCATGCCTGCCACATGACCATGGAAACATCTGCAGAAGGAGACAGCGCTGGCTCTTCAGCCTTGAACCAGAGATGATCACTGAACCCTAGAGTCGGATACGACTGGCTTTCGACCAAGGGAAACCTTAACCTTAACCTTTACTATATTACTTTTTGAGAAAATGGAAAATAATACATCACTCTTAAAAGTCAGAATCCTGGTGGTTTTTATCACAAGTAACCAGGCTGAAACTGATACGTGAAGTGCACTTCATCAATTAGCCCAGTGGCTTCTTTAATGTCCATTCTGCATGTTGTAAATTTTAACAGTATTCTAGGTGAAGACTGTAACTGTACTTCTTCTTGTGTGTCTATGCCAAACGTACCAAAACAAAGGCACCTTTTGGTGAGTTCATTCTGCAGTTCCTTTTACCTGATAACTATTTTTGGAAGCCTTGACACTTGAATTTAGCTGCTTTGGCAGATAATTTGTTTAACTTTCCCCCCCTTTAAAAAGAAGTACTGTACTGTATATAGAATAGATAGATGGATAGGAAACAGGTTTTTCCCCCGATGGATGGGTTGTCACAAATTTGAGATACTCCTATGTACCTATAGCCCGCTGCATGCCATGAAAAACTTTATTACTCAGTTCACCAACTGTACAGATTAACTCTCATGCCTAGGACTGAGGTCTTACAGAACACGGATGTATTTCTTAAAAAGTAATCTCATTCATACATATGGAAAACTAAACAGGCAATTGATGATAATTCTTGGGAAATAAGAACACCACAAAGGTTATTAAGCTACATAATTCTACCTTGCTAAGGCCACCTGTATTCATACCACATGTATAAAGACAAACAGATGTGGAATGAAGCAGCACATTAAAGTTCAAATGTATAACACAAAATGAGTCACACCGCTTTTCACTCTTACTAGGAATTTCCTCTTTGTCTTTTATCTCTGTCTCGGGGTTCCCCTGCTTGTTGTACTCTTTTTTTCTTTTGTGTTTACATTTGTTTTCTTTACCATCCTCCTTCCTCGGGCTGTTAATCTTGTCTCCTCCTTTGCCTGGCTCAGGAGTCATGCTTTTGCTCATTTCTTCTTCTTCAGCCTTTATGTCCACACTGCCTCCTTTTTCTGAACCTTTCTCTAGGTTAACCAAAAGTCATGTTATTTCAAAGGCAGTCATAGCAAAAACACAGCAAAGGATCAGGAACATATATGAAAGCAACTGTAAATTCCCTATTTTTGTAATATCATCCTTCAGGCACACAAACCTTTCAGTGCTGGGTGCCTGAGATATCAGACATGCAAACCAGGGCTGTTCTCTCTCCTAGCAAAAGGGGAAATGACAAAATTTGAGACCCTTGGAAGTAAATGATTTTCTGATTCAACTTATTGCATTCAATCTGATTCTTTTCCTTCCAAGGGATCAGGAATAGGTGGTAAGTGACTGTGGTTTTGATTATTTATTTCGGGGTAAATTTAAACAAAGTAAAATTGGTAATTCTATAGTTTTGTTTACAAAAGGGTTCTTCTTTTGGTGAGCACTCCTATATACACCATTCTCAGCTGCTGTTGTTAGTGAGAATGGCGTATAAAGGAACCTTGCAAATATCAAAGGCTGCTAGTTCCTTCAACATACAGTAATACCTCGGATAACGTTTGCATCAGATAACGCTAAAATTGCATAACGTTAAGCAATGGGGGGGAAGATTGCATCGAATAACGTTAAGATCCTATGGGATGCATCGGATAACAACCGCTAAAGCCTGTGCGGTTACAATGTATCTCTATGGAGCTTTAACATTATCCGATTCATCCCATAGGATTTTAACATGCATCGGATAACACTAAAAATTGGATAACACCAAGACTTGTGGAACCAAGTTTTAGCGTTATCCAAGGTTTTACTGTATTGGATATTGTAATTAAACATTTCCCCTACTCCTATGTGGAGGAATAGGGAAAATATAATTTCTCTTCTTCTATTGGTTCTTATAGCACTGTGTTGATTATGAGAGTTAAAAAAAATGTCCTTTGTTTTTCTCTGAAGATCTGATTTAAAGTTGTGAGCAGTTTCTTAATCAGAGCTACAGAGAAAAACAAAAATATTTTTAAATGCTCCTAAGCAACACAGTGTTACAATGATCAGATGGGACAGACAATAATTGCATTTTCCCTGCTCCTCCACAGAAAAGTGGGAAAGGCCTTCAATTTGTCCATATTGTGAAGTGACCTATCATCTACTTCATACAATCAAAGGTCACTTGTATTGTTTGGATGGGAGGAGTAGACTAAACATGATTTAGCCCTTGCCCTGTCCTGAACTGACTTCAAAATCAGTGATCCTAGACCACCCCACAAGAGGCAATTTGGACATGCTCAAAGTCTTAAATCACATACACTAGTACCTTGGATAATGTTATGACTTGGTTCCACAAGTCATAATGTTATCTGGTTTTTAACGTTGTGCGATGCATTGATCGCACAATGTTAAAAAAAAGCCTGAAGAGGAAATGGAACATAGGGGCATCCGGTTTGCTTGGGGAGGCACCTACAGCCAGCCCGATCTTAAAGCAGGCTGCCTGCTTTGAGATCGGGTTGGGTGGGTGTGTCAGGCACCTCCAGCCACCCCACCCCAAAGCAAATAGCTGGAAGCACCAGTTTGGCTGGGGCAGGGAACAGGCATGTGTGCCTGATCTCCCCCCAACCAAACTGGGGGGCTAAGCCTCAGTAGATCTCTGCCCCAAAGCCTGCAGGGCTGGTCTATATCCTTGCGGGCTTTGGGGAAGAAATCGATGTCGGGGAATTTGAGGCAAACAATTGCATCGCACAACAACTTTGTGCGATGCAAATGTTTGCCTCAAATTCCCCGACGTTATCTGATTTTAGTGTTATCTGAGGCAATTGTTATCCGAGGTATTACTTGTATATGTCCATTGATTTTCTATTATACAGTAATACCTCGGATAACGTTTACCTTGGATAACGCTAAAATCGATAACGTTAAGCAATCTGGGGTGGAGAATTGGATCGAATAATGTTAAGGTCCTATGGGATGGATCGGATAACAACCGCTAAAGCCTGTGCGGTTACAATGTATCTCTATGGAGCTTTAACATTATCCGATCCATCCTATAGGATTTTAACATGGATCGGATAACACTAAAAATCGGATAACACCAAGACTTGTGGAACCAAGTCTTAGCGTTATCCGGTATTACTGTACACTGCATTTACACCACTGAACCACGGGGAAGGAGAAAATATAATTTGAGTGCAATTGAGTAAACAACAGAGGAAGGTAGAAAAGGTGGTTCATCCTCTATATACCTGCTGAGAAAATGGACATAAGAAGACTAAAAGAGAGACAAGCTCATCAGTTATAGTGGAAATGCATCATCTGCAAACTTTTCCTGGTAGTTCTCTGTGTTAGACTAATGTAACCCCTCTTTTTGCATATGTAAACAATACTTGGGGGAGTGCGGTATGACAGAACGGTTCCAAATACTGTACAGTGAAATTCCTGGTATCAAGGGGGAATCTGGTACTGGCCCTGTTAAGACGGGAATCACATTGTCTATTCATTCAACGGTATGTTGTGCTATTGTCATAAGAGCCATTGTCAACTATCTCCAGACATACTAGTAGGAAACACAGGATTCTCACAAAGCCAGTGAATTCCAGAGCACTTTAGAAAGATTTCAGACAGAACTCTGACTCACTTTCCAGCAACAGTCGAATAACAGTGGGCCACTCAGAGTTCAAAGCCACCTGATAAGATTCTCACTGTATGTCTGTGTCTAATCTTTTCAATGGCTCTCCTAATGAATGCAAGAGTGCATTCACCTCTAAACGGATCAATGGCTCTAAAGTGATTTCTGAACACTAGTTTTTCCACATAACTCACCCTCCGCAGTTGTTATTTTCTCAGCCTTTGGGCCTCCCGACCCAAGCCAATAAGACTGCTGGAAAGGGAAATACCAAGGCCGGGGCATCCCATAGTCTCCTGAAACAAAAGCAAGTTTGTAGGGTGGATAAGCTTCTTTTTATTTTGCCATGGGGAAGAATGTGTGTATGCAAAGCTTACCCTCGCAATAATTGCCCAATGTTTCTCAACAAGCAAATGTGGATGTGCACTGGAAGTTTGAGCAAAGCACACCCACCCACCACAGTGTTCACAGAGCAGACTCAGTTATCAAGATTATGTTTTGGATTCATTTCCTTTTTCTCCAGTCAGAGGAGGAAGGAAAAACAACACATTCCATGGGGTTCCAGAAACAGAAACTCAAATTTAATTAAGGAATTAAGCTATCCCCAGCCCTGGGATGAGATGAATGGTTAATAAGGAGGCAGTTGGTGCCAAAATGCATTTGCTAAAGGCAAACTCTGAAAGGGGAATTTCCCACTTCACTTCTTAACCACTGCTCCACATTTCCTCAGCTTATCAGGCCTACCAGACACGTTAAGACTACATCCCTGCCTAGGATAATGAGAGTTTATTTATTTATTATTTATTTATTTAAATTTGTTTATCGCCCTCCTCCCCAAAGGGACCCAGGGTAATTCCCACACAACAGCATAGACAACAATTTAAAACCAGTTCATAAATTAAAAGTTTTAAAAGAAGCTTAAAAACTTAGCATTAAAACTAGGCATTATAGCTAGGAGGCACTGGGTGTCAAACCATCCAGCCAGCTGGGGAAATTGATCGATCCATTCCCCATACCTGACCTACCAGCCAGGTTTTCAATCCTTTCCTGAAGGACACCAGCTCCGTTTGCAGGTGTAGTTCTATTGGGAGGATGTTCCACAGGGCCAGAGCAGACACAGAGAAAGCCCTCCTTCTAGTGCCAGAGAGGTGCGCCTCTCTGGCCGATGGCACAACCAGAGAGCCTCTCCGGTCCGCTCTGGTGGGACGGACAGATGTTGTAGTCTAAAACATTCAGAAGAAGCCAGCTTGGGAAAATCTGAAATATACCATTCTGTAATCACATTTACTATTCTGCATCCTTTTAACTGCATAGCTAGGGCGGCGGTGGCTTAGAGGCTACAACGCTGAGCTTGGCGGCATTAGAAGGTTGGCGGTTCGAGGCCCATGCGCCGTGCGACGGAGTCTGTCTCAGCTCCTGCCAACCTAAGCAGTTCGAAAGCAAGAAATTGCAAAAACAAAACAAAACTGCATAGCATGAAATGGTGCCCATGGCACCATTTCATTTGGCCTCCTACTGCCTCCACCACACCAGGAAGTGCCACGTGGTGGAGGAAGGGCAAAATGGCCGTCCAGCCCCTGAAACTGTCTGAGGGAGCGTGACCCAGACCAGGCTTCTAAAGGTTGAGAACTCCTGGCTTAGAATCTAGACAAGGGTTGGCAAAATATGTCCCTCCAGATGTTGAACTATGGCTCTTATCTTTATCACTGGATAAGTTGCATGGGTCTGTTGTTAAAGGTGAACAATATTTATATTTGGAAGTTCAGAAGTTGTCCTCTTTGACCTAGATGCTTATTGATAATTCCTGGATTCAAAGTTTTATCGAAAATTCCAGAATTACTGGGTTACAGAGATAAAGGTTTCCAGGTTGCTTAATAATTGCAGACTCCCTTCTTCCATCCTGCTATGTCAGTAGCCCTAAAAAGCTTCCTTTCCCATGGGCTATTAACCCTATTATTTAGCATGTTGCAGGACTGCGGTGGCTTAGTGGTTAAGACCCTGAACTTGACAACTGGAATGACAGCAGTTTGAGACTTGAGTGCTGCATGACGGAGTGAGCACCTCTCTCTGTCCCAGCTCCTGCCAACCTAACAGTTAGAAAGCAAGAAATTGCAAGTAGATAAATAGGTACCACTTTGGTGAGAAGGTAACCAGCTTTCCGTGCGTTCCACTGTCTAGTCATGCCTGCCACATGTCCAAAGAAACATCAGACAGTGCTGGCTCTTTGGCTATAAACGGAGATGAGCACTGAACCCTAGAGTGAGATATGACTGGCTTTTGAGGAAGGGAGACCTTTACCTTTACAACTATGTACTAATGGATGGGAAATTGATCTTTCCTCTACTACCCCCACTTGTGCTGCTCCAATTATCATTCAGTTAAGTCTTTAGGGGGAAATGGAAGAGGAGACAGTGAAACCTCGCATAAAGAGCGCCTCGCTTAGAGACTAATTTGCTTAAAGAGCAGAATTTTCTCTGAATGGTCGCCTTCCTTAACAGCTAAAACCAACAAAAAACCTGCTTAACAACTAAAATGGGTTTCACAATCCCCCCCCCCCCACCAGAAGTCACAATTGGTCACTTACAATGGTGTTTCGCTTAAAGAGCAAAGTCGCTTAAAGAGCAATCCTGTGGAATGCATTATCCTCTTTAAGCGAGGTACAACTGTACTTGGAAATCAGTGGGATCATTGGAGGGGAGGATGTTCAGCAGATTCAAACAGAAATTACTCTCTGACTTGGATTTTAATTCAGCAGCTTATAAAACTGACAGTAAGACTTTCAAGCTGAAAGCTGCCAACCCAAGAAGCATCAGGCTTATTAGAATATTTGGGAGGTATATTTCCCTTAATGGTCATTCTGGGGCAAGCTGAACCAAGAAAATGTCATGAGACAGACTAAACTGCAATTCTCATCACACCAGGTTTCTTATTCATGACCAGGGAACAGCTCTGTGTTAAGTAGTATCAATTTAAAAAACCATCTAAGCTGAAATTTCAGTGGTGAGGTGTGTGCTTTCATTCTACAGATATAATCTTTTATGGTGCATGTTTTCACCTTTCAATGTTAACAACATGTGGCCGGGCAGGTTTCTTGAAATCCAAACGCCACTCCTTAGTGAAGATGTAATGACTATGAGGGTCTGTGGTGGCTTAGTGGTTAAGATGCTGAACTTGATGACTGGACATCGGCAGGTCAGCAGTTCGATACCTAAATACTGCAGGATGGAAAGAGCTCCCGTCTCTATCCCAGCTACGGCCAACCTACCAGTTCGAAAGCAAGATATTGCAAGTAGATAAATAGGCACCAATTTGGTGGGAAGGTAAACAGAGTTCCGTGTATTTTAGTCATGCCTGCCACATGTCCATGGGAATCATCTGCAGATGCAGACAGCGCTGGCTTTTTGGCTATAAACAGAGATGAGTATTGAATACTAGAGTCGGAAACGACTGGCTTTCGAGGAAGGGCGCCCTTTGCCTTTACCCTAATGACTATAATGCTTATAGGTAGTCTCTACAATGTTCTGCAGAGCATCCGAATTAAAACATACCATCATGAGTCATGTGATCAGAGGAGAAAAGATTGCACAGCTGTGTTGTGCTCTTACATACTTAACTAATTGGTTTTGATAGGATTTAATTCTAATTAGTTACACTTGTGGACAAATGTTCTGAATGCTTGATTTTAATTCTTTTTCATGCTTGGCAAGTTAACCCGTATTTATAAATGAAATGTCTTTGATGCTATCGAGAAACAAAGATATTTTAACTCACCTTCCATACCCTTATATTAAAACAGGGTAGAAAAGCTAAAGGATTTCAGGTTTGTATAAAAATAGATATACAGTACCTGGGAAAACATTATCCAAGTACCAAGCAAGCAACCCATAGATAAAGGCATCAAAAAGCATCATCTCCATAGACAGCAAGAAACTGTACTGATCTCCTTCCAAAGGGCTGGTCCAGATATTATTCCACTGTAGCCCAAGTCCTTGCTCTTCATAACGTGACACATATTCTGTACCAAACCCAAAAGCCACAGGTGAAAGAAGGCTCTGAAGAAGAAGAAGAAGAAGAAGAAGGAAAAGAACATCAATCCATTAAGAGGAATGCCAGATTTTTCCAATGGAAATAAACGTTTATAATTAGCATATGGCATACACATGATTTAAGAAAAGGTGAAATTCACTTTAACCTGAGATGGAAGGGTTTTTCTTCATTACCTTTCCAAGTTTGGGATTACAATTAATTTTAGCATTTCAACACATGTGCACACTCTTCTCATAAGCATTTGCTTTTGCTTTCTTGAAGACTAAAGATAAATATTAATTAAATCCTTGCATTAAAACACTACTTTTTTTTTAGAATCACAAGAAAACCCAGCAATTTAAAGTAAGTTTGTTTATTTCCCTTTAAAATTCCACGCTAAGATACATACAGTATATTGTAGAAATACCATATGTATAAGAGTGCAATCAGATTTTGGGAAAGCCAGGTTCAGATGCCACCAGACAAGGCCTTCTGGAGCAGGTGTGGGGTAAATAGGGTTCACTTGATGTTGAGTGGGTTATACCCAGTGGTGGGCTGTCAAATTTTTTACTACCACACCGTGGGCAGAGCTGACGTCATGGGCAGAGCCAACATCATGATATCATGATGTTGTGGGCGGAGCCAAAGTAAAATATTAAAAAATACACATTAAAATACAAATTAAAATAAATACATATAAATACATATAAATTAAAATAAATACATATACACATAATACATAAATACATTAAATACACATTAAAACAAACTACATAAAACACACCTCAACCCACCCACCCACCCGAAACACAAAACCGTTATTTACCTTACCCTGGGGTCAGTGAGCAGCAGGCAGGCAGGTACAGCGGTGGCGCAGCGACGCTGCGGCCTGGCCGGGCCCGGCAGCTCAGCTCAGCCTAGCCCAGCAGCGCAGCCTGGCCTGGCCCAGCAGTGCGCCAGGGAAAGGCCACCACCGCTCCCGCTCCTCCAGGCACTGTGCTTTCTGGGCAGCCCGAAATGGCTGCTCGGAAGTGCGCATGCATCAAAACTCCATTTGACGCATGCACACTTCTATTTTCTATTTTGGGGAGCCATTTTGGGCTGCCCAAAAGAAACATCTGGAGGGCAGCCAGAGAGGCGACCGAACCGGTCGCCTGGGGGTTTACCGGCGATCCCCTCCAGATGGCTGCTACTGGTTCGGGCAAACCAGTCCGAACTGGTAGCAGCCCATCACTGGTTTTACCCAACAGAGAAAGTTGAGCTGTCCTTCTGAAAACCAACAGGAACTGCAGTTTAACTTTTAAATAAAACGCAGGACCCCATTAGTGTTGTTGTTATTATTTGCTATCAAGTCAGAAACAATGTATAGTAAGGCTTATAAGGCAAGTGAGTTTCCATGGATGAGGGGAGATTCAAACCTAGGCCACCTTACTCTCTTACGCTCTATACGACACTGGGCATGCTAAATACCCTACAGCAGGGGTTCCCAACCTTTTTAAGCTGTGTGCTGGGTCACGCTCTCTCAGTCAGCTTTGAGGGCTGGACGGCCATTGTGCCCTGCCTGCATGATGGGGGTGTGCGACCATTTTGTCCCAACATCTTCAAAGGGACAACCACTTTATTTCTCGAATTCCCTTGGGAAGCATCTGAAATGGCACTGAGGGCCAGATCCAGCCCACTGGCCTTAGGTTGGGAACCCCTGCCCTACAGTGAGCCCTGATAGTGCAGGGGTTAAACTGCTGTATTGCATCCCAAACTGCTGACATTGTAAGTTCGATCCTGGACAGGGCTCAAGGTTGACTCAGCCTTCCACCCTTCCGAGGTTGAGAAAATGAGTACCCAGGATGTTGAGGGCAAGATGCTAATTACCTGGTGAACTACCCAGAGTGTGCACTAAGCACTATGGGGCAGTGAAGAAGTGCAATTGCTATTGCTACAGTACCTGTTCCATCCACTTGTGGTTTCATCAACCTCTGCCCCTCCTATTTTGTATTCTTCTGAGCATTCTTAGCCTCCAGAGCTGTCAGAACTGCCTAGTAAAGGTAAAGGTTTCCCTTGCTCGAAAGCCAGTCGTATCCGACTCTAGGGGTCAGTGCTCATCTCTGTTTCTAAGCTGAAGAGCCAGCGCGCTGTCTGCTTCTGCAGACGTTTCCATGGTCATGTGGCAGGCATGACTAGACACCTGAGCGCATGGAACACTGTTACCTTCCCACTGAAGTGGTCCCTATTTATCTACTTGCAATTTCTTGCTTTCAAACTGCTAGGTTGGCAGGAGCTGCCTACCTGTACACTAAAGGATCATAACATGCTTCTTCCAACTTAGTATTTCTGAAAGATTAGAAAAAAGGGGTGGGGAATTGGCCTTGATCAGATGCCTTTGCTCTCTTTTTAACCCCCTGAGAGTATGGGTGAACATGTGAAATTGTTTTTTTAAGAAGTTATAAATTAACATACAAGGACACCACTGCTTTCCAAGAAGTTAGTGAGGAAGAAGGAAAGATCCTTACTGCTATAATCTTTAGCTTGACAGTCAGTCGGTCCTGCCAGGCAAAGCAGACAATGTGGGGCAGGTAGAGAGTGAAGTAGATGACACCACTGCAAGCAGCGGCCAGGTTAGCCTTGGAGAAGAACGTGCTAAGCAAGAAGCATTGCATGATGCTGGCGACGGTGAAGGTCAGCAGGAACAGAAAGAGGAGCTGAGGACTGCTGTAACGAAGCACTCTGCCATACTGCAGCCAACAAAAGAAAGGAAGGGGAGGGGAGAGAAAGAAAAGACCTGGTTAGCCACAGTCACAGTTTAGGATACACCACAGTTCAGAGTGTGCCAAAAGGGCTCAGGGCCAGAAAGTGACTATTAGAGCCGGACCACTGATATGGGTGTCATGGAACAGTAATGTTACAATGCAATACCAAACTTTATACAGTGGTACCTTGCTTAAAGAACCTAATACGTTCCACAGGATTGCTCTTTAAGCGAGTTTGCTCTTTAAGTGAAACACCATTGTAAGTGACCAATTGTGTGTGTGTGTGTGTGGGGGGGGGGATGGCGAATCCCGATTTATTTGTTAAGCGAGTTTTTTGTTAGTTTTATTTGTTAAGTGAAGCGAACATTCAGAGAAAATTCTGCTCTTTAAGCGAGTTACTCTTTAAGCGAGGCGCTCTTTATGCGAAGTTTGACTGTATTAAAAACAATTGAACAATGGTGAAGATTAAGAACAATTTTAAAAACATTTCACTCAGTGGTATTTGCCTATTGTTACCCATGAATTCAACTTTAGCATTTATGTTTTGGTTAATTAAATCCTTGATAGGCAGATGGACAGATGGACAGAAGGAAGGAAAGCCAGATTAGATGAATTTATGCCTTCCTGCTTCCAGCTATTGAAGGATGAGGAGAGGCTTTATGTTCCCACCTTTGTTCAGCAACATCTTATTCTTCTCATTGGTTTTTTTTATGGAAATATTTCCTTTTTGGAATTTTCATCAAGGTTCACATAGATTCAAGTTGCCCACCAAGTCCCAGCAGTTTACATTTTAGAGGCAGAGAGTCTACAATGTGCCATTTGCCCTAGTCATTGTCTGATGTCAGCCATGGTTCAGTAATACACATGGGAAATATTGCAATATAGTACAGTATTTGATACTTCAAGAGAATGCCAAAATTAATAAAGATGCTAATAGTGACTTGGAAGTTGCTTCTTTGCTTTGCTTTGATGAGCATCTTGAATTGATGTTACTGTATATTTTAACTAAACCATGGCTGTCTGATCCATGAATGCTTTATACAACAGCTTCATTGCCTAACCATTCTCAAATAATAGATGATCAAAACATACTATATTCTGGTTTTTCTGAATTCAAGGTGACAATTGACTAAAAACCACACACATTGAATTCCAGTGTATTGCTATGGGATGGAATAATGAGATGCAACTAATGCTTTCCCAGTAAGTTTCATCTTTCCAAACCACCATAGCAGTGGCCATCCAACAAATTTGGGGGGTGCCTGCTTGGGGAAACCTGAGATGATTTGAACCTGTTCCTGAACAATGTTCAATGTTTTCCAGCACACAGACTGAAAAGTCTAATGAACGTAGCAATCAGTGATGGGATGTAACAGGTTCTCACCAGTTCGCCAGAACCGGCAGTAACTTTTCCCAGTGTCCCGGAGAACTGGTAGCAGCTTTTGGGCAGAACCACCTTCGGGGCTTACCTATTCACTGGTTCCCCCACTACGCATGTGCGCCAAGCACTTGGTGTGCATGCATGCCTACAGTGCTTGGCGCGTATGCACGGCCTCCTTGCTGACCTCACAAGCGGGGGGGGGGGGAAGAGAAGCTATAGCCTGCTCCCCAGGGTAAGTGACTCACCTTTGGATGTGGTGGGTCTGTGTGTATTTTAATGTGTATTTAATACCTTTACCTATATTGATGTACTACCACAGTTCCTGAAAAGGCCTGGCTTGGGGTTTTTAAGCAAAGTCTTAGAGTTACCTCATCAATAAGCTACACCTGTGTTGTTCCAATTGCTGAACCCTTAAGGAGGTACAGCTGTTTTACATTTACATTAAAGCATACTATCCTAGAGAACTGGTTAGGCAAAGACTTAGCACCTAACTTCTTTAACTGTTGAAAAGTTGAAAAGTGCCAAAATGAAGCCATCTTGTGGTGAGTTCATTCTGTAGTTCCTTCCATCTGACCTAGTGTGAGAAAGATTAGCCAGAATAAGCTTTAAGGTCTGGTTTAAAAGCTCTGGTTGATTTGTGTGTGGGGTGGGAGGGTGGGTGTATTTTAATGTATTTTTATTTTATTTATTTATTTATTTAATTTGCGGGTTTGTGTTGTGGGTGGGTGGGTGGGTTGAGGGGTGTGTGTGTGTATGCTTATTTTTATTTTATTTTATTATTATTATTAATTTTTCTTTGGCCCCGCCCACATCACGATGTCATTACATTGGCTCTGCCCACGATGTCATGATGTTAGCTCCGCCCATACTGTGATGACATCATGGTGGGGTAGTAAAATTTTTGACATCCCACCACTGGTAGCAATGATTTATCAGAAGTCTCTGCATTTCAAGGAAAGCAAATGTGACTTCCCTCTTTAATATACCTAAATCTTTAATTATTCCTTGGGAATGAACATCTGGATCTCACCTGGATATTAAACTTCTCCAACCTAGTGGGTAGGAGATTTTTCTGTGCTATTAGGACCTAGCACAGAACCCGTGTGCCTAGTTACATACCTTATTTTAAAACAAAGTTGTCAATAGTGATAAAGCATCAGTGCCATTGTCTTCAGCGCAGACTGTCGTGTCTGTTTATCCAGATTGGTAATTATTAGCGACCTGGATAATAGTTTTTGTGCAAAGAACAATGTCACAGTAGAAAGATAATCATGGAGAGCACTGAATACATAGCCAGTACTGCCAGTCTTATGTCATTGCTAGTAATGTGCATGCAGCCAGAGTTAAAAGCTCTAACCAATGTAAAGAGAAGCAATGATGTATTTGATCCAGCAGTTTGGACAGCTTAATTCAAGCATTCAGAAATGGGTTAATTGCAAGTAAGGTGGCAAGAGAGTTCTAGCCTCATCCTCTCCATTGTTGTGGAGAGCAACAGTTTGATGACTAATTTATAAAGTTAGAGACCTTGAATTATCAAGGTTTCCTGGAGAGGCTCTGCCTACAGGAAATCCTGTGGTCTTAATGAAACTATACCTAGCCGTTTTTAGACTCAGGACAAGCAGCGCATAATGTACATCCAAATCAACTTTGTAATTTGTGGCCTTCAAGAAGTAATTACAGTACTCAACTCCTGGCTAGCATCTACCTCCAAAAGGGGATCAATAGCACTAACAGAAGGCAAATTCAAACCATGGCAGGGGGAGAGAAGATGATTTAATATACCATATACTTCAGGGGTCCCCGACCTTTTTTTTCACCACAGACTGGTTTCATGCTAAACAATTTCCCCACACACCAGTACCACATTGCACAAAGGCGGGGCTGGGGACAGAGCAATGTAGAGGAGGACCCTGGCCATCTGACCTATCTGCTATGTCTGAAGCCCATTTTCTGACTCCATTTGCCGGGCATACCCAGGGGAGCATATTGAGAACAGAAGGCTGCCATTGGGGCTCCCAGCACCACCCATCCCTGAGGCCCAGTTCAGGACAGCCCATGGCCTGGTACCAGTCTGTGGCCCGATGGTTGGGGACCCTTGGTGTAAGCAAACCTGCCTCCTCAGAATACTGTATTGCAATAGAAATACACCATGGGGGCAGTGATGGGCAGCAACTGGTTTGCACCAGTTCACCAGAACTGGTAGTAACTTTTCCCAGTGTCCTGGAGAACCAGTAGTGGCTTTTGAGGGGAACCACCTTGGGGGCTTACCTATTTGTCGGTTCCCCCACTGCACATGCACGCCAAGTGCTTGGTGCGCATGCACGCCTACAGCACTTGGCATGCCTACAGCGCTTGGTGCCCATTCATGCCTATAGCACTTGGCACGGCTACAGCACTTGGCATGCATGCCGCCTACAGCACTCTGTCTGCTGAGCCAAGCAGACATTTGCTGCTTGGAGTGTGGCAGTGCAGCGCATTGTATGGCCACACACAGACACGGAGGAACCGGTGGCTGTTGCTGAGGTCCTCAGCAGCCTCCTTGCTGTCCTCCCAAGTGGGGAGGAGGAAGAGCAGGTGCTAGCCTGAAGCTCTCTACAACCTGCTCCCCAGGGTATGTGACTCGCCTTTGGGTGTGGAGTGGGTGGGTGTATTTTAACGTGTATTTAATTAGTATTTGTTTTTAATGTTTATTTTTATGCATTTTATGTGTATTTAATTTGTATTTTTATGTGTTTTATGTGTATTTAATGTGTATTTTTAATGTGTATTTAATGTGTTTTTGTGTGTATTTTTATGTATTTTTATGTCTATTTAATTTGTATTTTATGTGTACTTATTTTTATGAGTTTTTAAAACTTTGGCTCCACCCACAATGTTGGCTCCACCCATGACATCATGATGTTGGCTCTGCCCACAGTGTGGTAGTAAAACTTTTGGGTGCCCACCACTGCATTGGGGTGTGTGTGTGTGGTTCCAATATTTCTATTCCTCTCGTTTTCCCCCATCCCTACTGTATGGGAAGACCTTTGGTTCCTCTGCCTGTTTTGTTCCTAGTGGAATGACTGGCACAGTGTTTGGACCAATGGGCATACTCACTTTGGGAGAGAGGCAGCCTCTTCCCATAGTAAGAGCTATGCTATTTCATAATACTGCTGAGTGCAGCTGATGTGAGGTGTGCACCTCTGGCAGCTGAACGGCAGCGGCGGCATCTATGGAACAATTCCTGAGTCCTTTGAGTGATCAGCAGTTTTGCTGTTGCCGCTTTCATTGTGCCAGGCGTGGGGACAGAGCCTTCAGCCTGGCCTTTGTCTGACTCAGAGTCGCATAATGTGGCAACCTGCCAGAAACACTTTGTGAGCCTCTTAGAAGCTGTGAATCACAGGTTGAGAACCTGATATATATAATAAACCAACTTCCTATTGTTCAGCCCAGAGGCCTGATTTGCTTTCCAGATATATCGGAGTCTTAGTAAATCCAAGATCTGATGAGACCACTTTCTGTCTGCATACCACCTCATATCTGGACCAGAGGCTAGTCTACTGACTCTTTATAGACTTGTTCTCCAGTGCCTCAGAGAGACCTGCTCTCTCCCTGCAGTCTACTGACTGTACAGCAAATTTTGCCCCAGGTACGTGGTCTACCAGCTCTCCCTTATGGCAGTAGACTGGGCTGCAAGCTAATGAGCCTGGGGACATGCTGTCTAAATTTGACATGCTGGAGCAAAGCCCTGGTTGCATCACCCTAATTACAGCTCTGATACTTCAGACTGTTGCTATCTATGGGAAACGAGCAATAAGGGAGTAGGTGGAAAAATAACTTTCTCTCTTCTCACATGTACGGATGAACCTTTTACCTTTTGACCTAAAATGCCCAGAATTCCACAGACCTTGTCTTGCTGACTGTTTAATTCTGATAATTTTAAGTCCAAAAGCTAAAATTATCCAAGCTCTGGGAAAGCGACAAAAATACCTTAGACAGCCTACGACAGTGATGGCAAACCTTTTAGAGACCCAAACTCAACAGGTTGTTGTCTGTGCCGCAGAGGGGTGGGGTGAACTCTGTGCTGGGGGAGGGAGGAAGTGCTCCATTGGGCTGCTGGGCAGAGAGGTGGGGCGAACTGTGTCCTGGGGGGAGGGAGGAAGCACTCCCATTGGGCTGCTGTACAGAGGGGCAGGGTGAACTCTGATCTGGGGGGAGGGAGGAAGCACTCCTACTGGGCTGCTGTGCAGAGGGGCAGGGCAAACTCTGCCAGGGCGATGGTACACATGCCCACAGAGGCCTCTGAGTGCCCGCTATGGCACACAAGCCATAGGTTCACCACCACTGGCCTAGGATAGCAAAATTGGAGCATCACATTATATAAGATAAAGACACATGGAAGGTTCCTGGCTGAGGTTCCTGGATGAAATCCCAGGGAACGGGCATGCTTCCTTAGCTTTCCAGGCATGGAAACAAACTGTAGGGTAAGTATCTAGGAGAGCTAGTCTGATTTTTGCTTTTGAGGGGATGCTGAAATCTAGATTTTGGGTTTTTCTTCTGCCACTTCCACTGTAAGGGCCATTCTGCACTTTGCAAGGCACCACCTGTTTGCCATGCCTACACTTCTAAAATGGTGAGGAAGGCTGAACAGGCTGGAGAGAAAGCAAAACTGCACAGCTGGAACTTTTTAAAAAACTGAAAAGAAATCCCTCAGTGCTGAAGGACATTTGAACACTTTGCTTCTTTGTGCACCCACATTTGATACTACTGTAATGTCCCCTCAGCCCAACTCCCCAAGAAGTGCTGGATAGTGATAAATATCTACTACTTATTTACTAGTTCTCATTGAGCAACATCCACTATTTTTTTTTTAAAAAAAAGAATATCCAATTATTACTCCCGGATGAGGTTTTGGCAACTGCACAATAAATTATAGATATTTTAGAGGAAGAACAGCTGTTGTTGCTTTCTCTTTTAAATCTCCTCTGGTCCTTCCCCTACTTCTTCCATCTTTTTTCTTTAAAGAGGGGGGAAAAGAATCAATGCTTAGTGTCTTTTGATTAGTAATATTTGGAACCCCGTGTCTAGCAGGAAGAAAATACCTCATAATCTAGTTCAAAAGGAAGGCCTCTTGGAGTGAAATACCATGTTAAGAACGTGACCTGTCAAGCCTAATCCAACCTGAGGCACTGTCAGGAAGGCAATTTTAGGAGTTTCAGGAGTGAATTTATGTGTCTCTGACAAGTAGTGATGCTACCTTGGGGGCTACTTAAAGGAATGTGCCTGCTGTTACGTGCTCAAAAGAGGCCAGAACACCAGCATGCCTCCTTATTTAATAATATATGATTCCCATTTTCCCCTGGCAATACCTGTAGTGCAAGTGTAAAATAGCACGTCTGGGGGCGAAACAGAACTGCCCGCCCTGAGGTGATGCTTACCATAATAAGTGCCGTCAGGAGAAAGGTGCTCACAGCCATCATAATAAAGCTGTCTAGAAACCATGTGAACCAAATCACCCCGTTGGTGACCCCTCGGTTCTTCATAGCCTCTTTCAGTCTCATTTCCTTCTCCAACACAATGCTCTTTACAGTCATGGAGACAGAGTAGATCCAAGCCAGCACCATGAAGATAGGAAAGGAACGGTTCAAAGTCACCATAAAGCTGCACAAACAAGAAACAAAATACCAGTAATGAAAGTGACACGGAAAGAAGAGGAAAGACATTATACACAGACATGTATAAGAGAACAAGTAACTTCTAATTTAAGGTGATACTAACAGATTTTTCTAGACCTATGAAAATGTTTAAGGAGCGTTACACCACTGCTACCTCTCAGTTTTCATGAGCCAAGCTGGGATTTGGACCCTGTGTGAAGCAAATCACCCCATTGATCTAGTTTCCTTAGTCTTCATCCAATATTCACTGGAGTACTCTCTCTAATCTAACTTCTATTCCTTGTAAGGGACTACTGTATTGTAAAATGAAGTATGACGAACAACAGGTGAGGAAGGTCTGAAAGATTCCTGAGAAACCCCACTAAACTCTGAAGCCCAGGAGTCTTTGAAGGAAGCCACAAAAATCATATTATTGGTAAAACTAAAACAAGCATGTAGTAAAATATTTTAGGTCAGGAAAGGGAATTCAGGTCTGAAGTGCTCAATCATCCATCAAGACCAAGAATTCAGGAAATGTTCAGAATGGACAGGTAATTGTTTCCACTTTATAGGCATTTATTTCTGAAAATCTTGTTCTATATGGAAATCACTGGGAAACAGAGTAGAGAAACTTCTCTCCATGCCCTCCATGAGGAATGCTGAAAAAGGATCTGCATTAGCATCACCAATACATGTGTGTATGCCTGTACCCATGTGTAGCCCCCAGCATTACATGTAGTCCTTGGGGCTTAAAAGAATACCTATCTCTGTTCCAAAGTTATAATAACCATGCATTACTTAAAGTTGTGACTTAACTTGGACTAAAAGAAAAAAAAAATTCTACTCCCCAGGCTTTAAGAGCACAGAAGCTATGATGGCCTCCAATTATGTTTTCTTATCTTTGGGGAAGCCTGCTACAAACTCTCTTTAAAAGATAAAGTAAAAGTAAACAGGTAAAAACTTGAGTCAAAAGGTAAAAAAAAAAAGAGTGGGCACTCATCTCTGATTTTATTAATGCAATGTAAAAGATTATTGTTGACATGCCCAATAAATCATCTCAATTTTTAACATGTTCATTGATCGTAGAGCTGAAATGCTGATGTGGGGTTATCCGGGTAATGTTAAGTATCCACTTGCATACTTTTACTGAAAAAACCTCAGTAGGCTAGAACAGTGATGGTGAACCTTTTAGAGACTGAGTGCCCAAACTGCAACCCAAAACCCACTTATTTATTGCAAAGTGCCATCACAGCAACAGCAGAGGAAGGAAACGCTCCCATTGGGCTGCTGGGCAGAGGGGCAGAGCGAACTCTGTGCTGGGGGAGGGAGGATGTGCTCCCATTGGGCTTCTGGGTAGAGGGGGTGGAGTGAACTCTGTGAAGGGGGAGCAAGGAAGCGCTCCCATTAGGCTACTGGGAAGAGGGGTGGGGCAAACTCTATGCTGGGGTGACTGCACGGGTGTCCACAGAGAGAGCTCCGAGTGACATCTCTGGCACACGTACCATAGGTTCACCACCACTGAGCTAGAAGTTAATGTTTGCTCTCAATGAAGAATTTCAGACACATTGTGGCAATGAACCTGTCCCTTCCCTCTCACTCATGAGTATCAATTTTACTCTGTGGCCCATTCTGCAATATAGCCAGAGTCCCTTGAACAACTATCTTTTTTAAAGGCCTGAACCAGGAACAGAGTCTGCCTTCTTTCCTTGTCTATGTCTCCATGCTGAAACCATCACATCAGCACATGGAAAAGTAGCAATTAAAGAAAGGCAAAAATTAACCCACATCACTTGTTGATAGGATTATTCTCCTCTGTTGTGTCTGTCCTAAGTAGCAGGGAGGGGCCCAATTGGAGCCAAAGGTAAGATTATTGCAGGATCGTGTAAACCAGAGACAAAGGCAAGAGGTCAAAAAGGCAGAGAGTGGAAAGGAAGAGGTAGATTTCTCACCTTAGCTGCTAAGAAAGATCTTGACTACACAGATAAAGCAATAAAAGGAGGGGTTTTTTAAAAATAAAACAAAGAACAAACTGTGGCTGTGCCATTTATGGCAGAGAGGAACATATTTTCCCAGTCAGAATGGTGACCTCCCCCTCCCTCTCCGAACTCCCTGGATGGGTAGTGCAGGTGAGGTGTTAGAAAGTGGAGCTATCTATGCCACCCACTTGGTTTCGCTCCTCCACACAACCTGGTTGCTTCTCCAAGGTGTAACAAAGGACACTAACTCATCAAAGCCTTGGGATAAGATTTAACTACATCCTCTGAGGCAGCAAAATGTCTGGGCCTAAACAAAGATGCTGTTGTTCTTTGGTTCTCTACAGGGAAATTTTGAAGACAAAGAGAGAAAGAGAATACAAACTGGTACACATGTGGAGTTTGTTCTGGGACTGTTTGGTATAGATTTGCATTATTCAAAACAATAAGTCTCACTGTACTTTATCTTCTTTAGTCAAGTGGCAGCCTAGAGTAAAAATTACTCATGACTTTGGAGGGTCTTCAATAAATTTAACTTGCAAAGAAAATCCTGCTTCTTCCGTGTCTGGGCCAGATGTGAAACTGCAAAACGAAGTCACCTTTTGGTGAGTCTATTCTGCAGTTCCTTTCGCCTGACGTAGTGTGAGAAAGATTAGCCAGCAACACAAGGTTACCATTAGTAGGGTTCTCCCAATTGTGGTTCAAAAATAACACAATCTTCGAGGAGGCTCTCTCTGTGTACCTGTACCAAGAAGACTGTCCTGAGAATATAATGCAGTGGCCTTTCATCTGCCTTCCGCATCACAGCATGGCCCCCCGTACCACTGACCCAGTTCCATGAGTCACTTTCTGCTCCTGAGCCCTTTAAACATACAAAGTCCTCCTCAGCCCCAGGCCAGTATTGATGAAGCTGCTGCCCTCCATCAAGATAGATTCAAGTGGGATTTAATCCACTTGAGGACCATCACCCTTCCCTGTGGTCTTCGACACCCAACGCCGTTAGTCATCAGGTTTGTCAGATTAGTTAACCACCACCTGACAATTGGCATTGAGTCTCTGGCAGTATGGTCTACTCTATTACTATAGCAGGATAACCTGGCCAGAAAGCAAAGAAAATAAGAAATATGAATGCAATAAATCACACCAGTTCTATTTATGTATTATGCTCTTGGAGAAATTCACAAGTTGGGGAGGCACTATATGGATGCCTTCCCTCACTAGGTCTGGTTTCCCTCAGGGTCCTACTGAGGACCTCTCATAAGGTAAAGGTTTCCCTTGCTTGAAAACCAGTCGTATCTGACTCTAGGGTTCAGTGCTCATCACTGTTTCAAAGCCAAAGAGTCAGCACTCTCTGCATCTGCAGTTTCTGTGGTCATGTGGCAGGCATGACTAGACACCAAATGCTGTTTACCTTCCCACTGAAGTGGTCCCTATTTATCTACTTGCAATTTCTTGCTTTTGAACTGCTAGGTTGACAAGAGCTGGGACAAAGATGAGAGCTCATTACGTACTGCAGTACTTGGGAATCGAACTGCTGACCTTCTGCTTTCCAATCAGAGTCTTAGCCACTTGAGCCACTGCAGTCCTTTTTTCTGTGGTGGTATACCATCTGTGGTGGTATAAATGGTGATATAAATGAGGAAGGATATTCTCCCCAAATGGAGGTTATCTCCAAGGAGGAAACACAGAACATGTAGAAAAGCTCCCATCTATTTTATGTTCACTACAGTAGTAAGTCACCACTGAATAAATTAGTTTTTAAGTTTTGTTTTGAAAATACACGGTTAATACCTGGAGTTTACACTTTCATAACATCATGCTTGGAACTGACCACAAAAGGACTCCCTCTCTTCAGAGGTATCATCTCTACAATACAAGCTATGAGAAACCTGGGGAACATAGTTAAAAGCAGAGACATCACCTTGCAAACAAAAATTTGCATAGTCAAAGCAAAGGTATTCCTGGTGGTAAAGTATGGTTGTGAGAGCTGGACCATAAAGAAAGCTGAGTGCAGAAGAATAGATACCTTTGAAATGTGGTATTGGAGGAGAGTTTTGAGAGTCCCCTGGACAGCGAGGAAAACAAATAGGTCAATTCTAGAAAAAATCAACCCTAACTGTTCCTTAGAAGGTCAAATAGTAAAGATGAAGCTAAAGTACTTTGGACATCAAATGAGAAGAGAGGATTCCCTTGAGAAAGCTTTGATGCAGGGAAGGGTGGAGGGCAAAAGAAGAAGGGGGTGGCCAAAAATGAGATGGCTAGATCGTATTGTAGATGCAGTGGGCACAAAGCTGGGTGGGCTGATGAGGATGGTGGAAGACAGAGGTGCCTGGGGGGCAATGGTCCATGGGGCTGCAAAGGGTCGGAATTGACTGTGCAACTGAACAACAAAATCCAAGTCATACTGCCTGAGCTATTGCCAAGTACCCATCCACCACAGTAGAGTTTGGGAAAATCTACAGCTTTAAAACAACTAGTGCCACATAAGTATGAAAAACGACACAAGTGGAATCTCTCTTCTTTGTGTGTTAGACCTATGCTGTTAATTTAAGTCTCTCTTTAATAAAGAATTCTTGCATTCTCGCAAGTTAATAGAACAATCTAAAGCAGCACTGGGGACTCTCTTCCTTTTATGTAAAGAGGTGACCTAGGGTTGATGATGATTGATGATAAACCAAAAGAATGTGAAACCCCTGGCGGCAGCCAGACCCCTGATTGATCCCTCATTCTGTAACCCAAAAGAGTTCATTCAGCCAGGAACCTCAAGGTACTCGAAGGAAATTTGAAGTACTGTAATTGAATGAAGAAAAAGATGCTAGGTTTGATTTTGGCCAACTGTAACTCTATTCCCCACTGTCTGATCTGTGTCAAATGGCAGGTCCCAGAAGGCTTCTGTCACAGAGATGAAACAATTATTTGATACTTTTTGGCACCCACAACAATCCCTTTTGATTGTTCCTTTCTTTATTCGTGTCAGATGCACCACCAGCATGTAATAACATACAAAGCTTAAAATTAACACAGCTAAAAACAAAATAGAATTAAAAGGCTAAATGACATCTGGCCAATATTGGGCCACATCAACAGCATTTCCTCTTGCCAACATAAGGTCCTCCTCAGGGTATGTTAAGGGGCATTGTGTCATATGGGAGATAGTTTGTATTTCTTTGTATTCACACAGGATGTCGTCTACAGCGAAACCCCACTTTCTCAGATTAGCCCTTGATCTTCCTACCCCTGCACACAGCCTATTTAAAGCTTTCCACACAGGCCATGGTTGATCTTGGCCAGGCAGTAGAGAGTCATGTGGTTCTGCCCAGTTATCTGGTAGCTCCTTGCTCACCTTCCATTGTTCTAAGGCAGTCTGTGGTGGGTGGTTGTTCAGAAGGGCAGAAATTGTGAGGAAGCTATGCCTTGATTTCAGTCTCTGCTTTGGTGGTTGGTGATCAAATAGCAAATTTATTGTTCCTGATACGTATGTAGTGAATCCAAGGAGCACCCCTCCCTCCATAACCTTTGTCACTCTCTTTTGAAGACTATTCCAATGAATTGGAGGACTGAAAAAATCATGGCTTGAACTCATGTGAGGAGGGTCCATGGAAAACAGAGGCTCCCTGCTTCAGAGTAGCAACCATTATGTGTGACAGAAAGAATGACAGGTGAGAGTGGAGCCAGCACATCTCCACTCTTTGAAAACACACATGTCAAAATGGCCAAACAGGGTTATTATTTTCAAGACATTCCTATGAGGAAGGTGAAACCAAAATACAGAGATGGGCTCAAGGTTAACCAGAGAGTTTCATGGCCAAGGAGATGTCTGGATACACATTTGTCTTGTTTTTGTCTAACCCTGTGGTGAACGTCTCTCAAGCTAGAAGTCCTTATATGGTTTGGGCTGCAAGGCCTATCATTTCCAGCACAGTACCAATGATGGTCAAAGTGGTATCATGGGCACTTTGAAACTTGCTGGTCAAAATTGAAACACCAGCTGCTGCTGCTGCTGCTGCTGCTTCATCATCCAAATCCAAATATTGATGATCCACCATGAAGAATGTCCTGAGAATATAATGCCGTAGCCTTTCATCTGTCTTCTGCATCACAACATGACACCCATACCACTGATCCAGTTCTGTGAGTCACTTTCTGGTCCTGATCCCTTTTGGCATGAAAAGTTCTCCTCAGCCCCAGGCTAGTATTGATGAAGCTGCTCCCCTCCATCAAGATGGATTCAAGTGGGATTGAATCCACTTGGGGCCCATCACCCTTCCCTGTGGACTTTGGCATCCAAGGCTGTTAGTCTTTAGGGTTGTCAGGCTAGTTAATCACTGAGTCTCTGGCAGTATGGTCTGCTTTATTGCCATAGCCAGGCAACTGCAAACAGATACATGAGATGAAAATGCAATGTATCCCATCAGTGTAGAATGCTGTCTGGATACAGGAAAGGACATCACCTTTGTGTGGGAATTTCTGAAGAGAAATCCATCCTCTGTGGTCTCATAAAATGGTGGGGAAGTTGTGAATGTGTAGAATTTATTTGGGTTTTTTTTAATCAGCACTTTCCCCTCACGGGAAAGAGTGTGTGTGTGTGTGTGTGTGTGTGTGTGTGTGTGTGTGTGTGTGTGTGTGTGTGTGTGTGTGTGCGTGCGTGCGTGCGTGCGTGCGTGCGTGCGTGCGTGCGTGCGTGCGTGCACACGTACGTTTGTGTGTGTGTGTTAAACTTATCATAAACCCTGCAACTTCTGCTGTATTCCCCTACTGTGAACAAATCAATATACAGTACGGCTGTTTTTCAATAGAACTTAAGTTAGATCTAAAGTCTCCTTGCTGTTCTCTAGTTTTGGCATTAAAATACTATGAGGCTTTGTTTCCTGTTCCATAGCTTATCATAGGCTTAACCCAAACAGCACAATTCTGACTCCTTGGGATGGGAGGAATTTACCTAATACCCTCCACTCTGGGATTTCTCTAGCTTTTCAACAAGATCAAAGGCAATGGAGCTGAGCCTGCTGTAAAACCAAGTCTGCCACCCACCTCGCCACCCAATTAGTTACTCAGAAAAGATCCTTTGGGCTGATCTTACTTACACATCATCCACAAAACAGGGATAGGGCATTTGTTGCAGGTAGATCCCAGGAGGCACTTCAGCTCTGGTCTGGGTCTTGATAATGCCATGTTCAATCATATCTTGAAGGTATGCAAACCCACCCCAGATGTAACGTAGGTCATCAACTGGGTCAGCTCTAGGCCCAGGATCCCAATACCTGTGAAAACAAAGCAGACACTCATGATTAGTACACATGACTAGTGTAAAAATTAAAATTCCCATAATCTATTGACCAAACAGCATATTATTAGTGACTGTGTGAGTTTCACACTGGATATAATTTCTCTTTGGATAAATACCTCATAAGAATGGCTCTCTCGTTAGAAAGAGTGAGGCAAACTGCCTTAGATAGTAGATGTTGAGGGGCAGAAATGGCAGTCCCTCAACCATTCTTCCTCAGTCTCTTTCGAAGGACCCTGTTGAGTGTAGTATTGGCTGTACTATACCTGCTAAACTTGTCTGCTGCCTGTGGGTGCACTGGAGGACCCTGTGGCCCTAATCTGGCATCCATATGACCAGTTTGGTCAAAACAATTAGAGAACAGCATCAACCTAGCCCCCTCCCTCATCAAATATTACAAGGTTCTTCTCTGTGTGTCCATATCAGACTACTTAGTCATTTCATGTAGAAAATGAGGATAAAGTAGACTGAGGCTAGGCACTCCCCCCCCCTCCCCCAAACATGCTGATAAAACTGGGTATGCTAATATCTGAGTAGGATTCAAAGAAAGGTTATATTTCGGCCAGTTTTCTTTTCTTTTCCACGAATGGGTAAGGCATCATCTAAGCAGCAAAACATATTGAACTAGTTCTGGTAGCAAGAATGTGGGAACCTGCTCTAGATTAGAGTCCTGGTGTAGAGGCTAGGGAGACTTCAACCTTTTATACCCTACTAGAGTTCCAACCTGGTACTTCAAAATTCACTACATTGCCATGTCTGTGGTACTATTACAAAAGAATTAGGAAAGCCATTATTAGAAAATAATTTCTAATCTCCCAAATTAGCCCTGGTGGTGTAGTGGTGAAACTGCAGTCCTGAAACCAAAGGTAGTGAGTCCGATCCTGACCAAGACTCAAGGGTGACTCAGCCTTCCATCCTTATGTATTTCAGCCTGTGGTGATCCAAGCGATGCGGTCAAAGTCCTATCCAGGTGCTTGGAGGCCGTGAGGGTCTGGATGGTGGACAACGGGCTACAACTGAATCCTGGCAAGAATGAGTGGTTGTGTATAAGGAACCCTGTGCTGTCTAAGGAATTACCAACTTTGGTATTTGACGGGGCTTCTCTGTCCCAGACAGACCCGGTGCATAATCTGGGGGTCCTCCTGGACTCACGACTCCTGCTCGAGGAGCAGGTGGCAGTTGCAGCCAGGAGGTATTTTGCTCAAGTTCGAGTGATCCGCCAGTTATGCCCGTTCCTGGACCGGGACTCCTTGCTCATGATCACTCATGCATTGGTCATCTCCCAGTTAGACTACTGTAATGTGCTCCACATGGGACTCCCCTTGATGACCATTCAGAGGCTGCAGCTGGTGCAGAATGTGGTGGCCTACGTGGTGTTGGGGTGTGGTCACTATGACCATGCCTCACTCTTGTTACAGGAGCTGCATTGGCTACTGGTGTGCCTCCGGGTGCAATTCAAGGTGCTGGTCATTACCCTTTAAAACCCTACAATGGTAGTGGGCCAGGTTACTTAAGAGACCACATCATCCAGAGGACATCTGCCTATCCCACTAGAGCAGACCGGAGGGGCTCTCTAACAGTACCAACTGCTAGTGAGGTGCACCTCTCTAGTAATATTAGACGGAGAGCTTTTTTGGTGGTTGCTCCAGCCCTTTGGAACTTCCTGCTGACTGACCTCTGCCTACAATTAGATTTCCCAGCATTCAGGAAAGGCCTGAAGACCTGGCTGGCCCAGCGGGTGTGGGGTGCCATGATGGGAGGTCCCCCCCCCCCGCTGGCTTATATAGGACCACCCTAAGTAACCCGTTAGTTGGGGACTATCTGGGGCTTGCTTAAAGATGTTTTTAATTAAGCTATATTTTATGTTGACTGTAAGCTGCCCTGAATCACTGTGGGGAGTGGGCGGCAATATAAATCAAATAAATAAATAAATAAATCCTTCCAAGGTTGGCAAAATGAGTAACCAGCATGTTGGGGGCAAAATGCTAATTAATTTGCGAACCACCCAGAGAGTGCACTAATTTCTATGGGGTAGGATATAAATATGATGGCTTTGCTACTACTGTATTGCCATTTCATTAGGGGGGGGGGGAATTAATAGTTTCTTATGTTACTCAGATTATTTTTGGGGGAGGAGGGGGAGGAGAACCTATTTTAAAAAGTAAGAAAATGGCTTATATGTTGAAACAAGTCCTTCAAATGCCACTAAAATGCAATGAGAAAAAATAGCAAGTTCTGTAGATGTTGTTGATTACCCAGAAACATGTTTATTAATTATGATACAGTACTAGGTTTTTTCCTGCTATTGGCAAAAAGAACAAAAGCTTTTATGCTCTCATCTCCCTGAACATAATGTGCTACAAGCAACACCAATAGTTTCAGGTTCTCCATAATGGGCAGCAAAATGTCAGTTATTTAGCTCCTTAGTTGCCAAAGTCCCATAGCTCTTCTCAGTAATATTTGGCTCTATTACTCTGGTCCCAGTTCCATACCATAATCAACCCTTGGGCTGTGCTTGTTTGTATATCCTGTGAGATGAAACGCTACCATCACCTGTCTTTGATCTTGTTTGTTTTCTCTACGGCATCTATATCCATACGAATCTTGTATTTCACATGCGTTGGCAGATGGCTAGCTGTGGGATCCAAATCCAGAAAGACAATAGCAGCCCAGAATTTGTTTTCCTCCAGAAGGCAGAGAGCATGATCCATCACCTCCTTTTCATCATCAAGGCCCTCAAATTTATCCAGTGTCAAACACTATAAATAGTAAGTAATACAGGTGTCAGACATTATCAGATCAAGACAGGAAAATATGCTTGTGTAAATATGAGCTCTATAGTCATGGTCATATTGGTATAATTTAGGCAACACTGAGGAAAATGGACTCATTTTTATTTTACTGCTTCTTACGTTACGTAAGAATAGGAAACAATTCTGTCATGATATGGCCAATAGGATGATATATAAATGCAAATAGATAGCTAGATAGTATCAGCATCTAAGGCAGGGGTGCTCAAACTTTTCAGGCTGCGGGACGGTCATGTGGTTCAGGGTGCCATTCACTACGGCCTGAGGGCCAGATTTGGCCCCTGATGCCAATGCATCTGGCCTGTGAAGCCCTAGTCACTCCTGGAAGCATTTTACTTCCGCTTCTGGGAGCGATGAGGACTTTGTGTGCCGAATGAATTGGCACTGGTGGCCAAATCTGGCCCTTGGGCCTTAATTTGGGCATCCCTGATCTAGGGCATGGGCAGCTGGCAAGTAACATGAAATTGCATTAAATATCATTATTTCTGTCATGCAACAACTTTCAACCATTATTTTCATCTTCTTCCCTAATTTCCTCAGAAAGTCATTTGCTGTGAAAAGAACCAGGGGACAAGACAGTCTAGCTGCCAAAGAGAACAGACGTTTTGAAATACATGTGGGTTTGATTTCTTTCCTATTTATGCTCATAAGAAATATGCCTTTTTTTCAATAGCTGCAAAATAGGTCAACATTTTCATCTAACTATCCACTGCATCTTCACAATCCCATTTTTATATTCACTGCCATTTTTTTTTATATTCACTTCTCTAAAATTAATCATTTTAACACTCAATCCATAGATTTGAAGAGAATACAGTAATACCTCGGATAGTATTTTGGAGCACATCACAAGCTGTTTTTGTTCTAATTAAACGAGATAATTTGGTATCGTTGGCAAAAATTGTTACATCTTTGTTCATCCCTAACTTAAAACTAGCTTACAAATGTAAAATATAAGTGCCTTCAACCTGACTCCGTGTAATCTTACTATTGTGTGTGAATTATACATAACATTGTGATTATAAGAACAAAGAGCAAACACTGGCATAATTGTATTCTACATCTAAAACATTAAAAGAAATATTATCCAGTGATTTGGAGACTGAATGGAGTAATTTGGGGAGAGCAACTGACAGACAAATAGTTAAAGACATTTTTCACCATCAAGGTAGTAAGTAAAGAACACCAAAGATGAAAAACCTGATCTCAATAAATAAACAGAAAGAGGGGAAAGTGTGAACTCACTGCTGTCAGGATATGTCTCAGAGAGCAAACAACACTACCAGACAGAGATATGGGGTGGAGATACGTCTCAGAGAAAGGTGAGACAACACTCCACACTTGTACATAGTTCTGGCCAACCCCTTGTAAAAGCATGTAAAAGCATGTAAACACCCAACTTTAAAAGTCCTATCCTTGGATGAACAGCAGTGATGGGATGTTACCAGTTCGGACCAGTTCACCCGAACCGGTAGCACTCCATCAGGAGGGGTCACTGGGGTGGCGGTAAAACCCCAGGCGACCGGTTCGGTCGCCTCTCCAGCCCCCTCCAAAAATGTATTTCCGGGCAGCCAAAATGGTTGCCTGGAACTGCACATGCGTCAAACCTCCGTTTGATGCATGCGCAGTTCTATTTTTCAGTGTGCATGCATCAAATAGAGGTTTGACACATGCACACTTAAAAAAGAACTGTGCATGTGTCAAACTGAGGTTTGACGCATGCACAAACATTTATTTATTTATTTATTTATTTATTTATTTATTTAGTTAGTTATTTGCACCACCCACAACATCATGACATCATGACATAATGACGTCGACTACACCCACGATGTCCATGACGTCACAGTGGGGAAGCGGGAATTTTGACAACCCACTACTGATGAACAATTAGAATTTGGTCACTCATGGATGCAGATGAGGAAGGGTTTTCAGCTAGCATAGGCTTCCTGTAAGAATGAGAAGTACTGTATGACTGAAGGTTATTGGGTCTTGAACGTGAAATACAGAGAAATTATAAAACCAAAACTAAGTCACAGTAAGCAAAAGGAAACCAACAAGAGACTGACAAAGATCTGCTCCACAGTATTTCCTACGTATTCAAGCAATTATTCCAACAAGTCTGCAAGGTCGATCATCCTTCACAGATGTGGCAGGATCTAAGCTTGAAGGGCCATGGCTTGTCCACAAAGGCCACCGAGTAAATTCCTAGCCAAGCCAAAATCTAAATTGGTGAGTTTCTGACTGTGGTACAGACTTTAGCCTACTATACAATTTTTTTCTGCAATAGATAGACTTCATGTGATATTTAATCAAATTTCAATGTACAGCCATGAACAGTAGAAAGAACATGGCTTTTTGTTGTTCAGTCGCACAGTCAATTCTGATCCTTTGCAACCCTATGCACTATTGCCTGCCAGGCACCTCTGGGAGGACAGAGGACCTCTTCCCCAGCCCGCCCAGCTCTGTGGCCACTGTATCTACAATACCATCTAGCCATCTCATTTTCGGCCGCCCCCTTCTTCTTTTGCCCTCCACCTTTCCCAGCATCAAGGCTTTTTCAAGTGAATCCTCTCTTCTCATTTGGTGTACTTTAGCAGTCAGGGTTGATTTCTTTTAGGGTCAACTTATTTGTTCTTCTCACTGTCCAGGGGACTCTTAAAACTCTCCTCCAATACCACATCTTAAAGGTATCTATTCTTCTGTGCTCTGCTTTCCTTATGGTCCACCATTACCAACAGGAATACCATTGCTTTGACTATGCAAATTTTTGTTTGCAAGGTGATGTCTCTACTTTTTACTATGTTCCCCAGGTTTCTTATAGCTTGTCTCCCAAGCATCAGTCACCTTTTTATTTCATGGCTGCAATCTCCATCTGCAGTGATCTTGGATTCTAAGAAAGTAAAATCTATCACTGCCTCTACTTCTTCCCCATCTATTTTCCAGGGACTGACAGGAGCTGTTGCCATTATCTTGGTTTTCTTGATGTTCTGTCTCAAGCCAGCTTTTGCACTCTCTTTCAACCTAAGCAGAAGCTTCTTTAGGTCTTCCTCACTTTCTGCCATTAGGGTGGTATCCAGTGATGGGCAGCAACAGGTTCTCACCAGTTCGCCAGAACCGGTAGTAACTTTTCCCAGTGTCCTGGAGAACCAGTAGTGGCTTTTAGGGTGAATCACATCGGGGACTTACCTTTTTTCCAGTTCCCCCACTGCCCATGTACACCAACCGCTTGGTGTGCATGCACGATTACAGCGCTTGGTGCACATGCGCAGCCTCCTTGCTGTCCTCCCAAGCGGGGAGGAGGAAGAGAAGCTGCTAGCCAGAAGCTCCCTATAGCCTGCTCCCCAGGGTAAGTGACTCACCTCTGTGTGTGTGTGTGTATTTTAATGTGTATTTAATGTGTATTTATTTTTAATGTGTATTTTTATGTATTTTTATGTCTATTTAATTTGTATTTTTCTGTGTACTTATTTTTATGGGTTTTTTACTTTGGCTCTGCCCACATCATTGGCTCCGCCCATGACATCATGACATTGGCTCCACCCATGACATCATGATGTTGGCTCCACCCACAGTGTGGTAGTAAATTTTTTGGCTGCCCACCACTGGTGGTATTATCTGCATATCTCAAGTTGTTGATGTTTCTCCCAGCAATTTTGATCTCAACTTGTTATTCGTCCAACCCTGCATTGTACATTGTACATTGGAATTTGATTAAATATCAGATGAAGTCTATCTATTGCAGAAAAAAAATCAACATGGCTAGAAACCTATTTCTCAAAGTAAGAAAGTTGTTATCGCATTTTGATCTTGGCAAGCAAGATGCTAGTATTCAGTTCCTAAACTAACTTGGAAGAAATGTGTTTAATTACTTCATTTTGAAGTAATGCCACAAAGCTAACTTGTTTGATCTTATCTCTTTGATGATGTCTTGCAGGGTAACAACCAACAATTACTGTACATCAAAGTATTCGCAGACAACTTGTTATTTAACAGGCTGACTTATCTGAAATGTAAAGTCTCCTTTGTTTAGCTTTGTCCTCTAAAGAAATGTTTGCTATTTTGTTGAAAGAAGAAAAAGACACTCTCTACACCAGGAGTTCTCAGCCTTTTAAAGGCTCAGACAGCTTCAGGGGTCGGACAGCCATTTTGCCCTTCCTCCACTACAGGGCACTTCCTGGTGTTGTGGAGTCAGTGGGGGCCGTATCCGGCCCACGAACCACAGGTTGAGAATAAAATTCCTTCTCTAACTTGAACTGATGATACTTTTTTTTTAAAGGATACTTTAACTTTTTGAAGGAGATATTAAAGCCATTTGTAATGGGCCCAACAACAAAAACGAAGTAGTTTAAATGTTAATATTCTTATAGTACTGTACAAATATTTCTGGTAATTCAATCTGACTTCACAAACTAAGGCTAAACTATGTACATAATGATAAGTCACATAAATGTTTCCATTCAAGAGACCCTTTTAAAGTCAAATATATATGGCTGAAGATTCTTAGTAGGATAAGAATTGCTTATCTCCTTTCTGTGGTTCATTATCTATCAGAACCTCTTCCTCCAAGTGGACTGGAGAGGCTCTCTAGTTGTTCCATCGGCCAGAGAGGTGCATCTCTCTGGTACTAGAAAGAGGGCCTTTTCCGTGTCTGCTCCCGCCCTATGGAACCTCCTGCCAATGGAGCAGTGCCTCCAGACGGAGTTGCTGTCTTTTAGGAAGAATTTAAAAACAGCTGGTGGGGCAGGTATGGGGTATGGGTTGTACAACGACCCTAGCCCATTGGTTGGTGTGAGCTCCCGCTCTCCCTTAACTTCTTTTTAATTCTCAAGAGTGAGTTTTAACTTTTAATCTGTGTATTTTAAATCTTTTTTTAAAAAATTTATTCAGATTTGTTATTGATGTTTTTATATGATATGTTAAACCACCCTGAGTTGCCCTGATAAGGAGGGCGGTATATAAATTTGAATAAATAAATAAATAAGTGTTGTCCCTCAGGGAAGAAAATATTAGTCACAACAGAGTATCCCACATGTATTATATACCACAAAAAGTTGACTTATAATAGTGGCAGCAGGATGTAAACAGTTACTTTAGGGAGATCACGAGAATCCAATCATTCCCAATGCATTGGTTTTTCTTCCATGTTAAAAGAAGTGTCTTGTCATTAGCAATTTTTGAAAGTCTCCTCAATGTAAAAAACAATATACTGAACAGCAAGATAGGAGATTTGGTCAAAGACCACAAGGCCAAATAATCTTTGGCATCTAAAATAAGCACAGCTATGGACGAAGGGCAGTAATACTATTATATTATGGTTGTCATGTGTTCCTTGGCTGCGCCCAACTTATGGTGAGCCTCATACGGCTTTGCAAGATATTAAAGAGTGGCTTATCTTTGTCACCCTCTACTGTGTTTCCATGGCTGTTTACAGATTTGAACCCAGGTCTCCAGAGTCCTAGTCTGAAACTCTGTCCACTATACCACAGGGTGGGATAATAAAAAATAAATGTAGCAAACTTTTTATGCCAGAAAGCACCCTTCTCTATCAAAGGTAAAGCTATAATATTATGGCTTTTTTTTTTAAAACAGGACAGAAATGTGAGAACGTCTCCCTACAACAGTGATGGAAAACCTTGACACTCCAGGTATTCTTGGACTTCAATTCCCAGAAGCCCAAGTAAGCACTCCTGCTGACCAAGGCTTCTGGGAATTGAAGTTCTAGAACCCATGGAGTGCCAAGGTTCACCATCAATGTCCCACATTGTCTCCACTTTTGGCATGAAATTACATTGAGAGCCACAATATATCACTTTTATACTCTGTGTGCCTGAGGAATCAGATTGTCACACAGGAAACTGTTAGAATAAATCTGTTACTGTTGAGCTTGCCACTGCTGATTGGTTGGTTGCTTTTGATGACAACAATCTAATTCAGCCAGCTTTCTGAAAAATATTAATTTTTGTTTTATTTATTTATTTTATTAGTCAAATTTATATTCCGCTCTACTCGCACAAGCGACTCAGGACGGAGCACAACAGACATAAAATAAACCCCTAAAAACACAAAAAGAACAAAGTAAAATTAAAACCCATTTAAAAACAACTTCTCATTCCCTACACTAACCAACCAAATATAGGAATGAGGGTAGGGATAGGGGGGAAGATACAGAATGTTAAATGAGCCAGCTGGGGTGTGTGTGTGTGTGTCAGTAAACCCTTATTGCCCCACACCATTCCTGCCAGCCAGGTTTTCAGGCCCTTTCTAAAAGCCAATAACCCCGTCTGAAGGTGCAGCTCCAGAGGCAGGCGGTTCCATAGAATCGGAGCAAACAGGGAGAAGGCCCTCTTTCTTGTGCCAGAGAGTCAAGCATAATACTCATCTATTGACAAGGTGCCAAGGGTGCAATCACTTTCATATGGCTGAATATTTAAAGGAATATGTTATATTTTCCTGATTCTATCATCATAACCACAGCAGCAAAAATAACAACAAAAGGCTTCTGGTAAATTATAAGACTAGCAGTCCTATTATAATCCACTTCAGCTAAAGGCAATATGCTAGTTTTAATATGCCATAGGACGCTTGTTAAATTGAAACAGTCTAACCTAGCTATCTCTTTGAAATCTTTATAAATATGTGGATGTGTTTACAGATGAGGGTTATACAGTAAAACCCTGGGTTACAACTGCCTCAGTTTAAGTTTGCTGCGGTTTACAAAGGCAAATCACGTGGAAATGCCATCCTGTTTTAAAAACTTTTAATGTATTTCCCCCGCAGTTTACAACGATCAATTCAGGAGCATTTTTTATTTTTCAATGCATCCGTATGGATGTTTCGGTTTATAATTTTTTTCAGGTTACAACTGAGGCTGTTGGAACGGACCTGTATTTTCTAAATTTCTTTATACATTTTTAAAAGGGGATGTATTTAGCACTGTAAGTGTTGGATTTGTCATTGTTACTATTAAACAGAAGTTTACAAATAAAGGTTTGCACTGAGTTGCTTTTTTCCACCATTCATGTGAAGTCTGTCCCCATCC
This sequence comes from Furcifer pardalis, assembly GCA_030440675.1. NCBI lineage: Eukaryota > Metazoa > Chordata > Lepidosauria > Squamata > Chamaeleonidae > Furcifer > Furcifer pardalis. Next base: position 176,540,865 of record CP126891.1, read on the forward strand.
ATAACCTTAAGTCTTAAAACTGTGGGGCTATTCTCAAGCTCTATTACTCCTTAAAGCTCCCAGGGAAGTAATCTAGCCATTGTTCTAAGTCAGGGGTTCCCAAACTTTTCAAGCCAGGGGCTGGGTCATGTTCTTTCAGTCAGCTTCGAGGGCTGGACGGCCATTTTGCACTGCCTGCATGATGGGGGTGGCCATTTTGTCTCAACAGTTTCAAGGGGCAGTCATGAAATGGCATGAAATGGCACCACGGGGTGGATCCATCCCGCGGGGCTTAAGTTGGGAACCCCTGCTCTAAGTCATCTTGTCTCAAGTGAAAAATCCACCTCTGTATCATAATTTTGCTCTGTTAAAGAGACCCTTCCAAATAAGATCTATGCCCAATTGTAAACATTTATCCTAAGTGCTATTGGAATCATTGTGATAAAGTACTGAAAAATCAGAAAGCTGGACAATTTCAAAACATAGAAATTGGATATCTGCTAAGAATTTCTTGGATCAAGAGGATAAGCGAGGAAGATGTACAAAAGAAAATGAAAAGACATGAAGGAAATAATAAAATTTATAATACAGTAAAACCTCGGATAACGCTAAAACTTGGTTCCACAAGTCTTGGTGTTATCCGATTTTTAGTGTTATCCGATCCATGTTAAAATCCTGTGGGATGGATCGGATAACATTAAAGCTCCACAGAGATACATTGTAACTGCACAGGCTTTACCGGTTGTTATCCGATCCATCCCATAGGACCTTAACGTTATTCGATCCAATTATCCTCCCCAGATTACTTAAGGTTATGCGATTTTAGCGTTATCCGATCCAATCATTATCCGGTGTTTTACTGTACAGTCAAATCTCGCATAAAGAGCGCCTTGCTTAAAAAGTAACTTGCTTAAAGAGCAGAATTTTCTCTGAATGTTCGCTTCACTTAACAAATAAAACCAACCAAAAACTTGCTTAACAAATAAATCGGGGTTTGCAATCCCCTCCCCCACCAGAAGTCACAATTGGTCACTTACAATAGTGTTTCGCTTAAAGAACAATCCTGTGGAACATATTAGGGGGCTTTCAAATATCACATGACCTAAAATGGCCACTTTTTGACACCCCCCTGTGACTTTCTGTGACCTTTGACCGACCCCTCCCTTCCCACCTAAATCACGTGGTTTCTCAGTTTTCCTGATTTGAAGAGAAACAGCAGAAGCATGGCCGACCTGGAGCCTGAGGACGCCTGCCGCCCCACCCCTGGGCTCCCACCTGGCCAGGGGATTAAAATTTTGGAGTCACGTGACTTCATGCTGAACCCCCCCTCCCCCGTGACTTTCCATGACTTTTGGTCCACCCCCTCCCCCCCTAAAATGGTCACGTGGTATTTGAAAAAACCCTTATGCTCTTTAAGCGAGGTACCACTGTATACAGAATATTTGAGTCTTTTAATGAGAAGCCAAATTACAAATGGTTACAGTTGAAAATTCAACGAAAAAGAACAGGAAACTATAGTAAGGATCAAAACAAATTGGTTGAAGAACATTAAAGACTGGTTTAGATTTAACACATAATAGTTTAGAACTGCCATATCCAAAATCAGACATTGTCATGCCTCCAGGTGGAAAGATACAAGTTGATAAAGAATATTTATCAACCTTCTTCAAAGAATTTAAATTCAACTAATTTTCTCTAGGTGTCTCCTGATCAAAATACAGATGATTCATTTGTGACTCTGCTCCTAGTCTGGAAAAGTTACTTTTTTCAACCCACCTCCCAGAGTTCCCCAATTATGACCATGCTCACTGGGGGATTCTGGGTGTTATGGTCCCAGAGGGTAATTTTCCCACGTCTGGCTTCGCCTCTCTCCTCTCCTTGTGTTTTCTATTTAATCTAGAACAGTTTTCAGGGATTCAGATAGATATAGCAGAAGGGGAATCTTAAATCCTTCATCTCTGTTAATCTTTTCTTTTCCAAGTTGATTCCTGAAAGGTTTTTCAACAGTGGCTCAAACCTTTCCCAAAGAAATATATGCTGGCTGAGAGTGAGTTTGGCTGGAGAAGGAATCTATCATGGCCAAAAGCATAGTGGTACCAGTGATGGGATGTAACAGGTTCTCACCAGTTTCCAGAACCGGTAGTAACTTTTCCTAGTGTCCCGGAAAACCAGTAACAGCTTTTGGGGGGAACCACTTTCAGGGCTTACCTTTTCACTGGTTCCCCCAGTAGCTTGGGGTTTTAAAGCAAAGTCTTGGAGTTACCTCATCAATAAGCTACACCTGTGCTGTTCCAATTGGAGAACCCTTAAGGAGGTTCAGCTGTTTTACATTTACATTAAAGCATATTATCCTAGAGAACTGGTATGATGACCATATCCATCTTGCAACATGGTGCTGCCCAGGCACTTATACTAACAGGTAAGTGACGGGTTTGTGTTTGGGGTGGGTGGGTGGGTGTATTGTAATGTAATTTTTATTTTATTTATTTAATTTATTTATGGGTTTGTGTTGTGGGGGGGGGTTGAGGGGTGTGTGTATGCGTGCTTATTTTTATTTTATTTTTCTTTGGGCCCGCCCACAACATGACATCATGACATTAGCTCCACCCACACTGTGATGACATCACGGTGGGGTAGTAAAAATTTTGACATCCCACCACTGAGTGGTACCATTACAGGGAATGTAGCCTTCAGTCTTACCTCTAGGTACTGGTGAAGCAAATGCATAACCTGCTTGATAACATTGAAGATATCTCTCCAATCAAAGTTCACCATTCCCACCGGTCTTTTCTCTGGTGGCCCATTGAAGAGAAAATTAATGACATCTTCTGTAGTTAAACCTCCAGAACTCAGCTGCTCATTTAGGAAACCTTTTACTGTAGGGTGTTGCAAGATGTCCTGAAAGGGGGAAACACAAAGTCAAATTTTGTGTGCATTAAGTATTGCAGAAGTTCATCCTGGAAATAATTTTAAGTTGTACAACATTCTGATATGATTAAGAAAAGAACTTCAATCTTGCTCATGCTCACAGATCAACTAAATGTTCCCCTTTAAACAAATTCTCCCAAGTTTTCCTTGAGAGAATTAATGCAAAAGGGTTTTTTTAAAGGGAAATATTTCCCACCTCCCAAACTTGCTCATTGTTTACTTTAAATGTCATTCCTTAGAGCTGTTTTGTTCCTGGTCAAACTGCATTTCTCCCATGTTTCCTGCTGCAGATAATTAATTGGCAAGGGAAACATTGAATAGTCCAAGAATCTGTGATTAGTATCACAAAGATTCCTTTAAATAAAACAAAAACCACCTTAAATTTGCTCTGTACTCTTCTTCCACTCAGGAACATAATTCAGAGGAGCAGGAGCAGGTTTTCAATTGTTGCTCCTGCCTGACACTCATATTTTCACTCTTAAGAGTGAAAAGTTGTCTTCTCCATGTACTAGCCAACAGCATGGGTAGCTTGTAGCAATTAACTGGTGCTGGGGAAAATATTTTCCCCTCCCAGTGACTATGAGCATTGCAGCTAAACTCAGATGGAATATCACTGCATAAGGCCAAAGGGGTGGTAAGAGGTGGTGGAAGATGTCCTTTGCTACTTAGAAGATCCTGTGCTTTGACCCTGCATATCCTGGCTCCACTAGACCACTGCTTATCATTAGTATTCTGTCTAACTACAGGGGAATAGGAACAAACAATACTGTATCCTTCTTTTGAGCTACCACAGACATTTCATAGAATCATATATTTAAAAAGGATCTTCTACTCCACCTCCTTACTCAATGCAGGGATCTAAATAAGGATACATTTCCAGTATCACTCGCAGATGACCATTCAGTTTTGTAACATTGCAAAGCTGTCTTACTCTGAGTCAGACCTTTGGTCCATTCAGGCCAGTAGTATGATCAACTCGAAAAGACAGCAGCTCCCTGGGGTTTGAGTTAAGGTCTTTCCTCACCCTACCTGGAGATCTCTAACCAAGCTTGATCATGTTTAACTTCCAAAATCAGACTTCAAATGCGTTCAGAATGGTATCATGATAACTGGCTTTAAAATGTTCATAGAACGAGAACTTGAATCCTTTTAGGACAGTCTGTTCTATGTCCTCTTAGCTATTAGATGTTTCTTCTAATGTTCAACTAAAAGCTGCAGTGCCAAATTGTTGGGTTGTATCCAGGTTTAATCAAGCTGAAATCAAGAGGATTTAAATTAGGTATGACTAATAAGTCCTATTTAATTCAATGAGTTTTCTGTAAGCACGACTAAATATAGATCTAGTCTTGCCCTCTGGCACAATTTCAATAACTCTGCCCTCTCTTCTGCAAAGCAAGTTAGGTAACTGCAGATGGAAAGAGGACAAGGAAGGTTCAGTCTAAAGTGGGCAGGCAATCATTATGGTCTCATGGATCCTGGGACATATTCTTATTGAAAAGCGGCATTAGTCATTAGTGACTATGACTTTTCACAATATATCATCAGACTTGTATTCCTATCCTACATAATTATTTATTTATTTAGATTTATTATCCCGCCCCAATCAGGCGAACCTGACTCTAGGCGGAGTCAGGTTCGTACGTACCCGGATCATGTTCATACGTACCCGGATCATGTTCATTTGTATGCTGTCTTGAAAGAAGTACCACACTTGAGGTTCCATTTCTTTCCAGGCTCTAGCAAAGAGCTGGAGACGCTCAAGTTCCTCAAATGTGGAATTGGCCTAGGGCAAGCAAGGGAAAGAGGTGCGCATTAGTGTACTTAAAAATATTCATTCATTCATTCATTCATTCATTATGCCACCTGGAGGAACAGGTTCCCCACTTTTTGGCAGTTCTCAACATAATAAATACACATAGATCATGCTAAATGCCACAGAGTAAAATGTGGTAAATCATATTACTCAGTGACAAAGCTTCACTCTTTGGGGACAGAGTGGCCCACTCGTTATTGACAGTGATTAAAAGACATAACCAAATCATCCCCAGACCATTCCTTCCCGCACCTTTCTGACTTATCAGGGGCTTCTACTTTTTTGGGCATGGCTCGGATTGCTCTGTTTTGATCTGTTTCCAATGTGTGTGGTTGCTGGGAATGGAACAAAAGTAAGGCTTTTGCCAGTACAGTATTGTGGTTTAAGACATCCACTTCAGGATATTGGCAAATTAATCACTTCCTCCGCTCTGTGGAGAGGCCAGGGAAGGGGGGGGGGGTTTTAAGTGTGTATTGGACAGCAAATATTCACTGCATCACTTTCAATGGAATACTTCCTCCCAGAAAATTTTATCTGCTTGTTTTTCAAGGTTAGGTTGAAAGCATTTGGGACTAAACATTCTATTTTGCCTCTAATTGGATTATGAGTGGAGTTTGTTGTGTAGTTTAAGGCATCTGGGAAGAAAATGCCAAAAGAAACTTCGTTTTGCAATGTGTTTTAATATCACAATATTTTCAATGCAAACTAGCAAACATTTTATATTATTTCCCAAATGCTGCACAAGTAACAGTAATGCATTAGTAAAGAGCGAGAGAACAAATTACTTTTACATGATACAAGTAACAATACTGATCTTCTAGTGCTACTGATCCAAATTAATGAATAAGAAAATGAGTTTTTTTTAAAAGATAACATTCTGAACTCTGGGTCTCTTTCTCACCCTGGCTGTAAACATACAACTAAAACAAATAGACAGCCAACAACACTTTTGCCTTCTAGTAAGTTTGCACTTGCTCAAAAGCCAGTCATATCCGACTCCATGATTCAGTGCTCATCTCTCTTTATAGCCAAAAAGCCAGCGCTGTCTGTGTCTGCAGACATTTCCATGGACTTGTGCTGGGCATAACTACCATATATACTCGAGTATAAGCTGAGTTTTTGAGCCCCAAAAATGAGTCCCAAAAAGAGCACATAGCTTATACTTGGGTGAACAACCACGAGGGTCATAAGACCGCACCGGATTGAGATGTGCCAACAATTTAATTAATTTTAACATATTTTCATGTACAGCCAAACCTCGCATAAAGAGCGTTTCGCTTAAAGAGTAACTCGCTTAAAGAGCAGCATTTTCTCTGAATGTTCGTTTCGCTTAACAAATAAAATGAACCAAAAACTCGCTTAACAAATAAATCGGGGTTTGTAATCCCCCCCACAATTGGTCATTTACAATGGTGTTTTGCTTAAAGAGCAAACTCGCTTAAAGAGCAATCCTGTGGGACTCATTATGCTCTTTAAGTGAGGCACCACTGTATTTTGATTGCTGAAACTCATTAGCAGCTGCTGCATTTCCCACCCTCGTCTTATACTCGGCTCAATCTATTTTCCTGTATTTTCAAGTAAAAATTAGGTACCTTGACTTATATTTGGGTTGGCTTATACTTGAGTATATACAGTAGACACCGGAGTGCACTGAACACTGTTTACCTTCCCACCGAAGTGGTTCCTATTTATCTACTTGCAATTTCTTGCTTTTGAACTGCTAGGTTGGCAGGAGCTGGGACAGAAATGGAAGCTCCTTTCATCATGCATTACTTGGGTTTCAAACTGTTGACCTGTCGACCTTCCAGTTGTCAAGTTCAGCGTCTTAACTACTAAGCCACTGCAGTCAGTATTATCTTCTAATTTGTTGTTGTTCAGTCGCACAGTCGATTCCGACCCTCTGCGACCCCATGGACCGCTGTCCGCCAGGCACTCCTGTCCTCCACCATCCCCCTCAACTCGCCCAGCTCCGCCCCCATTGCCTCTACAACACCATCCAGCCATCTCATCTTGGGCCGTCCCCTTCTTCTTCTGCCCTCGACCCTTCCAAGCATCAAGGCTTTCTCAAGTGAATCCTCTCTTCTCATTTGATGTCCAAAGTACCTTAGCTTCATCTTTACTATTTGACCCTCCAATGAGCAGTCAGGTTTGATTTCCTCTAAGATTGACCTATTTGTTCTCCTTGCTGTCCAGGGAACTCTCAAAACTCTCCTCCAACACCACATCTCAAAGGCGTCTATTCTTCTGCGGTCAGCTTTCCTAATGGTCCAGCTCTCACAACCATACATTGCCACAGGGAATACCATTGCTTTGACCACGCGAATTTTTGTTTTCAATGTGATGTCTCTACTTTTCACTATGTTCCCCAGGTTTCTCATTGCTTGCCTCCCAAGAATCAGTCGCCTTTTTATTTCATGGCTGCAATCCCCATCTGCAGTGAGCTTAGATCCTAAGAAAGTAAAATCTGTCACTGCTTCTACTTCTTCCCCATCTATTTTCCACGGACTGATAGGGCCTGTTGCCATTATCTTGGTTTTCTTGATATTGAGTCTCAAGCCAGATTTTTCACTTTCTTCTTTCAACCTAATCAGGAGCTTCTTTAGGTCCTCCTCACTTTCAGCCATTAGGGTGGTATCATCTGCATATCTCAAATTGTTGATGTTTCTTCCAGCAATTTTGATCCCGAATTGTGATTCCTCCATCCCTGCATTGCGCATTATGTGTTCTGTGTATAAGTTGAATAAGCAGGGTGACAAAATGCAGCCTTGTCTTACTCCTTTTCCTATTCCAAACCACTCCGTCATTCCATTTTCTGTCCTAACTGTTGCCTCTTGATTCATGTACAGATTTCTCATGAGGCCTATAAGGTGTTCCGGTATTCCCATCTCTTTAATTACTTGCCACATTTTGTTATGGTCGACACAGTCAAAAGCCTTAGTGTAATCAATGAAACAGAAGTAGACTTGTTTCTGATATTCCTTTGTTTTTTCCATGATCCATCTGATGTTGGCGATGTGGTCTCTAGTCCCCCTGCCTCTTCTGAAACCCGCCTGCACTTCTGGTAATTCTCTTTCCACATACTGTTGCAGTCTATCCTGTATTATCTTGAGCATCACCTTGCTAGCGTGAGGGATGAGCGCAATTGTTCGATAATTTGAACATTCTTTGGCATTACCCTTTTTTGGGAGTGGAACGTATACTGATCTTTTCCAATCCTGTGGCCATTGTTTTGTTTTCCAAATCAGCTGGCATATAGAATGCAATAATTTGATTCCATCATCTTGTAGTGCTTTGAAAAGTTCAGCTTGGATACCATCAACTCCACTGGCTTTGTTGTTTGCAGTGTTTTTTAAGGCCTTTCTGACTTCACTCTCTAGAATGTCTGGCTCATGTTCAATGTTCTCATCATTGTGATTATCAGGGGTGTTGAGGTCCTTTTTGTAGAGTTCCTCTGTGTACTCTTTCCATCTTTTCTTAATCTCTTCTGCATCTGCTAACTCCTTGCCGTCTTTGTCTTTTATCATGGTCATTTTTGCTTTAAATGTTCCCTTGAGTTCCCCAATTTTTTTGAAAAGATCTCTAGTCCTACCCCTGATATTGTTTTCCTCTATTTCTTTGCACTGTTCGTTCAGGTAGGTTTCCTTATCTCTCCTTGCTTTTCTTTGAAATTCTGTGTTCAAGTGAGTGTATTTTTCCTTTTCTCCTTGGCATTTTGCATTCCTTCTGTCCTCTGCTATTTTAAGAGCCTCATCGGACAACCACTTAGCTTTCTTACGCTTCTTCTCTTTTGGTATTGTTTTCCTTGCTGCCTCCTGCATGATACACACTTTCCTTGCTGCCTCCTGCATGATACACACAAAAAACAATTTCTGAGAAAGCTGTTTCCCTTTGACTAATATTAGGGCTGGTAGTACATCTTTTTAGTTCATGCTTATTGAAGGGCCTGTCTTGTGGTGCTTAGTTAAAAACACCATTTATAGGCATAACAGTGGGAAGAAGAGAATGGATCTCTTACATTCTTTAGTATCTTTCTCACAGCAGGTGAATCAGGAGCAAAGAGAATTTTCCCCATTAGTAATGGTTTCACAGTCCTCCAGGCTATTTTGGTCAGTGGATTTGACTCCAAGGTCTGGATAAGTGTATTACAAAAGGGAGCTGTAGAAAGAGAAAGAAGGGGAAAAAAGAAATTTATATTGCAGAATATCAGTACACTTTCAAATGATATTGTGTAGAGACTAGTCCATCCTCTAGAAATAGTTTTCTCATCCAATGAATAGGAAATTGCAGCCAGACCGGTCATTTTCTAGGAGCTCAACAAGCAGAACCAAAAACGGGTATGCTGCACCTGTCCAAGCCTCCAGCCAAGAGCAATATTAGTATCACTCGTTGAGTGAAATCTAGAGAGAAGAAATTACACTTTTAAAAAAATACATTTTACAGCTGCAAGAGAATAGGCCAGCCAGATGTTTATAGGCCTAGAACAAAGGTCAAGTTGAATGGTTTCAACAGGATGTTTATTAAAGCATAACATGGGGAAGTGTGTTCACACGGGGAAACAGACTGCAATTTGGATTACTCGGGACTGCGGAGGCTCAAGTGGTTAAGACGCTGAACTCACTGACTGGAAGGTTGGAGTTTGATTCCTGGGTACTGCATGACGAAGTGAGCTCCCATCTCTGTCCCAGCTCCTGCCAACCTAGCAGTTCAAAAGCAAGAAATTGCAAGTAGATAAATAGAGACCACTTCGGTGAGAAGGTAAACAGTGTTCCATGCACTCCGGTTGAGGCATGCCTGCCTCATGTCCACAGAAACATCTGTAGGCACAGACACTCTTTAGCTCTAAACAGAGATGAGCACTGAACCCTAAGAGTCAGATATGACTGGCTTTTGAGCAAGGGCGACCTTTACCTTTCTCTTGGATTACTTGTGGAGCAATCAAGTAAAATCTATTTCCTGGCAAGCACACCATTTACAGGTAAATGCACTCCAGTCTAACTCTGATCTATGCTCAAGCTGGATCATTCTGGTCCTGCTGTAGGTCTTCTACTTTTGGGGGCAAGGTTGGAGCAATTCCCTGGCAGACGGAAGGGTCGCTTTGAGAGAGATAGCTCTGTTAAAAAGACCCTTCCCAGAGTAACCAGGAGTGAGTCTTTGGAGTCCTTCAATCACACCTTAAATTTAGTCCCTAGATTTATTTATTTTTCTGTGACATTTCAGTGGTGGGACTAGGGAGAAAATTGGAGGACCAAAGAAGAGTAAAATAGTACAGCAAATAGTTCCGTATAGACAGCTTAAAAGGCACAAAAAAAGAAGAAATCAGGAATAACCTCATTTCTCTTGTACACAATGTCCAGGTAAACTGTCAAAATCAAAATGTAGGAAAGCTATCTGTGCTAAAAAAAAATTTCATGCAGCATTGAAAAAAGCTAACAAAAATACACTGTGTCCAATTAAATAACATGAAATAAAATCAAACTATGAGTAATGTTTTAAATAGAATGGAACAAATATTCAGTACATTCCTTACGCTTATGGCAAGTATAGACTTTTTAAATGAAATCATTTCTTGAAACGTTTTCTTACTTCATAGAAATTATTTCGTAGTTTAACTTGCAGAAGAATAATTATGTGCTGTCAAGCTGATTCTGACTTGTGGCACCCTTTCCCAAGTTTTTCCAGCCCGTTTTCTGACCTGGGGGAATCCCACTGTTTCTCTCTCTCTCTCTAAAAGACAGAGAATTCAGCACTATCTGCTTTTGAACCCTCCTGTGTCTTTTACTGAACTATCTGGTGTGTGTCAATATCACAATTTTAAAAAAAACTATTCCAGATAAACCAATAGGCCAGTCTGCAAAAGATGACTCCTGTACACTGTTAACAAATGTGTACATGTATACCAGATCCTTGCCCTAATGATTCTAGCTGTTTGACACCATTAGCACAGTTGAAAGGCTAATTGTTCAGGCCAAGTAGCAGAAATGGCAATTGGTATAAACAGTAGCATAATCAATCTTGACTGGAGAACAGAGATCTAAACATGAAGCCAGAGGGCAAAGGGATACTTACTGGTTGTGTTGTCATACAAATAAACAGATTCCTTCTTTGTTGCATCAACCCCAAGGAAAGCTTTGTAATTATTATCTTCATACCAATTGAGAGAGCGTACTGTGGAACCGCCTCCCTCTGCGTAACCACAGAGAAGATCAGAGGAAGTGTTCATCAGCTGCCATAAAGAGACAGACTCTCCATCTTGTATAAGTGGCTGCAAAGCCAGCTGAAGGTCCTGTATGCTTGGTCTACTTGCCAGCTGTAGTGAAACAAAGCATTTCAATGAGACAGTCTGCTAAGGAAAGAGAAGTATTAAGGGTAGCCATGTAGGCAGTGGTGGGGTTCATTTTTTTTACTACCTACTCTGTGGGCGTGGTATGGTGGGTGTGGCCAGGGAAAAAAACCCACGTTGCACCTGAATTAGGACTACTTTATTTCAAAACTTGGGTGGGCGGGGCCAGCCAGAATTTCTGCTACCGGTTCTGACATACTGGTGCGAACCTGCTGATGCCCACCACTGCATGTAGGAAATAACAAGCTGGGGATGGTAATTAAACAAGAGTTGAAGGGGGACATTGATTTGGCAAAGACTGTTCTATAGGGTTTGGATACCAACCAAATAAAAGATTGTTTTTAAATTTTTATTTACTTTACTCTCTTCTCTTTTTGTTTTTTCATTATATTTGCTTCTTTTATTCCTATACCCCTTATTACAGCTGTCATTGAGCCCCATAATATCCCCTGCTTAATCTCTTCTTTCTCATTTGACTCCCATATTTCTTTCCATTGTTTCCCCATCCTTTCTATTATTTGGCTATCCTTGAGTAAATTTAAATCCATCTTCCATCTTTTAGGTGCTGAGGTGGCTCAGTGGTTAATAAGCTCGCCTTGGGGTAACATACCATCTCCAGATTAATTTATGGCAATGTTCTTTAATTCTCACAGACATACTTTTCATGATTCTTTGACTCCATATTTGGTTCTATTCTTTCTCGGTAATTTGTGTTTTCAAATCCACTTCCCATATTTCCCTGAGTAAGTTCTGGGCAGTTCCTTGTTCCATTAAAATTGTATAGATCTTTACCGTTAAATGGAGTTGTCTTCTGATATAACTGATAAATATGCTCTTCCAGCTTTGTCTTTTCCCCAAATTTTCTCAGTTTCTAAATCCAGTTCTCCCTCCTTTTCTCAATTTGCAGCGCCTGTCGCTGTCGCAGCTCCTGCCAACCTAGCAGTTCAAAAGCAAGCATTGCAGGTAGATAAATAGGGACCACCTTGGTGGGAAGTTGACGTTGTTCCATGCACTCCAGTGTCTAGGCATGCCTACCACGTGTTCATGGAAACATCTGCAGATGCAGACAACACTGCATCTGTCTGATGAGCACTGAAACCTAGAGTCAGATATTACGGGCTTTTGTGCAATGGTGACCTTTACTTTTACTTGTGGATAAGAAATGGCAAAGTAGCAACTCCATGTTTACCCTAATGTTGAGTTTAAATATCAAAAGGGAAAGAATAATAGAGCTTCTGTTTTTGATGCCACGCACTTGCTGTGATTCCTACCCCACTGGGAAAACACTTACCTTTTGCAGTGCTTGAGATACCTCAAAAAGTATTTGGCCCCATGACCGCAGATCAGCACCTTGTGCATTACTGTCTAGGACAGTGGGCAGCTGTAAATGAAGAAAAGGTAAAGATAGAACCCGAGCCATGACGATCCAAATTATGCGCTCTCAAACAAAAAACGTCCTTCTTTTTGGTGATGAAAATGGAAAGGAGGATGTGGGGGTAGTGATGAGAGGAAGGAATTGATAACCTGTTTATGCAGTTCTTAATCTTACTAGACTTAGTCTTGATCCAGCCATTGCCTCTATTAATTGAAAGTACTCTATACAGTCTACCTACAACCAGGAAAAAATGTGAGCTGGGAAACCAGGAACTGTGGGTGGGTGTGAACAACATTGCCTTACCCAGGTTAAAAGCAGCTTGAGGAGGTCTTCACAAATTCAGTAGACTAATTACCATGATTCCCCTTGTTCAATCCAAAGGCATGCAAGATTTATGATAACAAGGGCCATACTGGTTTTTGATTCAGGCTCAGATGAGATTTGGAGGGAGTGATCTATACAAGGATCTCCTGGAAAGGGAAGAGATACTCTTCATCCCAGTCCCTGTTACAATAACCCTTATTCATTTTCCTTCCTCCTGACTGCTAGAAGCAAACTATATAAAACTGAGAAGAAATTTGGGGACAAGGTACATGTGCATTGATGACAGCATATGAAAAGGAACTTGTCAGAACCACACTTAAGATCTTAAATACATGCCTCTAGTCTAACCCCAATCCAGAGCCTAGAACCATGATGGCGAACCTTGGCACTCCAAGTGTTCTTGAACTTCAGTTCCCAGAAGTCTTGATGAGTAGGAGTGGTGACTTGGACTTCTGGTAACTGAAATCCAAAAACATCTGGAGAGCCAAGTTTGCTGACCCCTGCCCTTAACCAGTGTTTCCCAATCTTTGGTTTTTGGACTTCAATTCCCAGGAGCCTAAGTCACTTCCCCAAAGCACTGATCAGCCAATGTACTGATTTAGGCTTCTAGGAATTGAAGTCCCCCTCTGGGGCATGTACCACACTTTGGGAACCACTGCCCTAGTCAGTCAAGCTTTCTTGAGCTGTTCTGAGCTAAATGCTGCTGCTTCAAAGTATAGTACAGTAAAACACTGGATAACGATTGGATCGGATAACGCTAAAATCGCACAACGTTAAGTAACCTAGGGAGGAGAATTGGATTGAATAACGTTAAGGTCCTAACCTAAGGGATGGATTGGATAACAACCGCTAAAGCCTGTGCAGTTACAATGTATCTCTATGGAGTTTTAACGTTATCCGATCCATCCCATAGAATTTTAACATGGATTGGATAACACTAAAAATTGGATAACACCAAAACTTGTGGAACCAAGTTTTAGCGTTATCCGAGGTTTTACTGTATGTCATTTAGAGTATTCCTTACATCCTTATATCCCTACTGGGTGAATGTAAGACAAAATACTACACTTCACATCATGCTGAATCTGTTTAGTTTTTTTCTCTCCACCCCATGTTCTGTCTCCACTTCCTCAGGAAAAAGCAGAAAGCTGGAATTATATTTTTTTAATCATTGTTAAGTAACATTTTACTGAATTGGCTAGCCATCTGAGTGAGACAGTGTTGGATTCCAGAGAAAGGGGGAAATATCACTGTCCGCATCCTGTCCTGCCTCCCTTTCTGTTGCGAGTGAAAAGAGCTAGATTTTAAAAAAAATAAGTGGCATACAGCTAAACTGGCTTGCTACCCAAACATAGTGCTGGATTTTATAGAATAAGGAGGAGAGAGAAAGAAAGAGATTCCCTCCTCCGTGTCGTCTCCTATTTCCAAGGAAGGAGTGGAACTTAACATAGATATATACAGTTATACCTCGCTTAAAGAGCATAATGCGTTCCACAGGATTTCTCTTTAACCGAGTTTGCTGTTTAAGCAAAACACCATTGTAAATGACCAATTGTGGGGGGGGGGGATTGTGAACCCCGATTTATTTGTTAAGCGAGTTTTTGATTGGTTTAATTTGTTAAGCAAAGTGAACATTCAGAGAAAATTCTGCTCTTTAAGTGAGTTACTCTTTAAGTGAGGTGATCTTTATGCGGGGTTTGACTGTACCTAGATAGAAAGGGAAATCAAACCTCGCATAAAGAGCGCCTCGTTTAAAGAGTAATTCGCTTAAAGAACAGAATTTTCTCTGAATGTTCGCTTCGCTTAAGAAATAAAACCAACAAAAAACTCACTTAACAAATAAATCGGGGTTCACAATCCCCCCCACATTTGGTCACTTACAATGGTGTTTCCCTTAAAGAGCAAACTCACTTAAAGAGCAATCCTGTGGAACACATTATGCTCTTTAAGCGAGGTACAACTGTATGTTGGAAACTGAAGTAAAACAGTGTGATCCTACCTATGCTAAAAAAGAGCACCCTCCTAATGATTAAAAAAAAGTGCAAACAGAAACAGAAAACGACTGGTTTGCAATTATCTATATGTCATCTAAAAATGAATTGAACCTGACAGTGTCAAAAGTGGTTCAAAACTGAAGAGAAATCATCTGATCATACCCTGAGGATATATTTCCTGTAATACTGAGAGATAAGAATTTCCACTCTGAGTAAGATCAATAGTTTGTCTATAGCAAGATTTCAGAGAATCAATAGTTGTGCAAGTATTTGATGGTAGTGGGCCAGGATACTTAAGAGACCGCATCGTCCCAAGGACATCTGTCCGTCCCACCAGGGCGGATCGGAGAGGCTCTCTTATCATTCCATCGGCTAGAGAGGCGCATCTCTCTAGCACCAGAAGGAGGGCCTTCTCCGTGGCCGCCCCGGCCCTTTGGAACCTCCTGCCAACTGAGTTACGTCTACAGACAGAGCTCCTGTCCTTTCGGAAGGGCCTAAAAACCTGGCTGGCAGGGCAGGTGTGGGGCTCCAGGAATTTGGGGTCCCATGTTGGGTGGCTGATATGATGGGACAGCCACCCCTCCCTCACTCTTTTAAACTTTTAAAATCTTTTTAAACCTTTTAACCTTTTTAAATCTTTTAGATTTTTGGAAATTCAGCGTTTAATTCTTTTTTAATTGACTTTTAAGTAATTTATGAACCTTAAGGTTTTAATTTATGAATTTCTGTAAGCCGCCTAGAGTCAGGTTCGCCTGATTGGGGCGGGATAATAAATCTAAATAAATAAATAAATAAATAAATAAATTTCGCCACTGAAAAATCCTACATGAAGTCAGGGCAACCGCCTGAGAAATGTGATCAGAGAAGACATTTGAGTTCTTTATGGGAAATAAAAATAGGGACTAGACTCCCCTCTAGGTGCTTGCTAACTAAGTTACTGTATATCATTTAAAAAAAAATACATTGCAGGGGTGGTACATTTATTTTCTGCCAAAGTTTATATTCCCTTGGAGAAACCTACCAGAGTTGGCATGACAGCAGTGGGGAAAACACCTAGACTAGAACTGTCTTCTTTGACTTTCTCAGTCACCTCTTCTGCCTTCCCCTTTGGCCTTCCTATTCTCCTCACCTTACCTTCCCTGCCAGAATGCTTGGGAAAGGAAAACTCACCTTTGCAGATACCTGAACTCAAGTGTAGGCCTCAAATGTGGCTCCTTCCACACAACAGATCCCTTCCTGCCTGGGAAGGGGGAAAGATCTGTTTGGGAAGACGTTTGGGAAGGAGGTAGAAGGCCACATGAGATCACTCTGAAAGTCAACTGAAGCACACAGTTTTCCCGTAATAGGAGTGACAGCCATTTCTTGATGTTACAACAAAGCCCCTCTTGTGTCAAAGAGTTTGTGGAATCTGAAAGAAACATGCTTTTCTTTATTGGACAGTGAACTGAGATGTGTACAGTGGGTAGGAATGTGGGAGATGTGCTTCATCCCAGCCTACAGACAGTGGGATGCACCTAATCCAAACACAGAGATAATCCATTCCCTTTACCCTCCAGGTATCTGCCCTCCGAGCTTGATGAAATTATTTCAAAATGCATCATGTTATGGCATCACACATACCACAGATTGCAAGGGAGGCCTCTCGCATCCCTACACTGTCTGTCACCTCATGAGAAAGTCCAGTCAAACCAAGAATATGGAGGGGTGGGTGGGTGGGAGTGATTTTTACAGAGTAAATGAGGAATGTTAAGAATTCATCTAATCCATATTGCTCTTTTTTATTTCCTTGCTTTTTCATACCTTCCCACCAGCAATTTAGATTAGTTAAAATATCCAGCTCTTCCCCAGTATAATTTTATTTTTTTGTTTGATCTTTTATTTAACAGTCTATGTTCTTTAGACAGATGAAGAAATGATACAGGCACCTATTGTGGCAACGCTACATGGAAGTCACATATAATCACATTTAATTTAGCTTTTACCGAGCAACCTATTACACACATACACTATCTGATTTATCTTTGGTCGGAAGAGAGATACTGTACCACTAGTTTGAACTTTTCATTTAGGAAATAACTCCCCATTTAAAAACTTTCCTTTCACCAGGCATGGACTGGGTCACCGGGACAGAGGGATTCATCCTGGTGCGCCCTCGCCTCTGGTGCCCTGGGGACACAAATAATAATTTTATTATTATTTTATCCGCCCAGCACACTGCACTTTAGATTAAGCTATTGCTCCAAGCTCCTTCCTTCAGCTTGGAGCAATGGTTTATTCTAAAGTGCCGTGCACTGGGTGGAGCAAGCGAGGGGCAGTGACCAAGCAGTTTCTGGGGGTTGCCTTCTCCCCCATCCTTTGGTCACCACCCCTTGCCCCTGTCCAGGACCCTCCTATGGTGCCCAGCATACCCTTGCTTTTCACCTCACTCTTCCACTGCCTTTGTGCCCAATCTCTCTCTGAGTAATAAAAGCACAAGATAAGGCAGCCCTGGAAAATGGAAGTCTCTTCTTCCAGATGCCACTATGATATAGAAAACTGAGTGCTGGACCTCCATTAGGAAAGCTTGAGCTCAAACAGGCCAACTCAGATGTGGAGCTCAGTGAGTGGTGGGGGGGCCAATCCCTACTTTCTTTACCCTAAACTACCTGGTAGGATGACTCAGAAGACAGATAGGATAACTCTATGAGCTCCACCCTGAGCTCGTTGAAGGACTGATGGATATAATATGGGATTATAAACGTGTAGCTAGGGCATGAGTTTCAGAACAAGGTTACCTCTATCATAAAGCAGAACAAGATGGCTAACTTGGGCAGCAGCTACTGACAGACAAGGGATAATAGTGATGAGCTGGCAGACAAGGTTGTCTATACCCTAATACCTGCTCTGTGCCATCTAATTTACCCTGGCTTCCTCCCTGTGCAAGTGCAATGAAGGGCACTGTATCTAATGAACATCACCAACTTTAAACTCACACTTGGGTTGCTTATGTAGTCAGGATTTATATTCAGAAATGATAGTGAGAGGTGCTGTTTGCCTCTCATTGCAAAGTTTCTTGTCCTATCCCTGTTTCAAAACAGAATAGCGGATACATTTACACCCAGTTCATAGATTAAACACAATTCCCTATTGCAGTGATGGCAAACCTTGGCACTCCAGTTGTTCTTGAACTTCAATTCCCAGAAGCCCTAATCAGCACTCTTGCTGAACAGGGCTTCTGGGAATTGAAGTTCAAGAACAGCTGGAGTGCCAAGGTTTGCCATCACTGCCCTATTGCATACAGGAAGCCATATTTGAGCCCCACGTGGAGGCCTCATTTTTTTGAAGGAAATAAACTATGAGAATGGAACCGTCATACAAGTAGTGGAACTGCAGGCTAAAAAGTTTCCCCAAACAGTTACAGCAACAGGACTCTTCAGTACACGAGGAACAATGGACATATTAAGCAAAAGTAAACAAGTGATGAACATTGGCAAATCTACTTGGACAGAAAAATAGCTTTTATTTAGGCTTGCTAATACCTTTGAACAATCCCTTCACAGACGCTCTGACGACATCCCTTCCTCTATTACTTCTGCATAAGGCCAGGGAGTGAGTGCCAAAGCTGTTTTACAGTAATTCTAACAGGGCTGTTAAAAATGTATTTCCTGCCAGACTGTAACAATTGTATAGTTCATCAGAATTTCAGTCTCTTTCTTGTTGTTCCTGGATTTTCACCATCCTCTTATGAGTTCAGGTTTCATATCCTAGGGCACATCTGTAAAATGAAGCTGCTCTAAATCAGATTGCAAGTTAAAAGGCTTCTGCTGGGACTAACTATCCTGCTGAAGGCATCATTCTTTCCAGACAGGAGAATGACATGAAAGCAAAGCAAAGCCTGTATTGCTGCAAAAAGCTCGCAAGCTGTCAGGAAACTGACAAACTGACAGTTTTATGGGAAAGTGCGGGTTGGAATTTATAACCCATCACGTACAGTAAATAGAAATGGCCACAACCCAAACAGCCCCAGGTTATTGGTGAAGCTTCCCATGAGCCTTCTGACAGACACAAGAATGGAGCGATTGTGAGGTTCCCCTGTGTCTGAATGTAGCTTTGTGCTTTCACGCAAAAAAGATCCTTAAGATGCAGCTACAGCCCAAATAACTGAACTGCCTACCTAAAGTGCCCTAAACCTCTCCTGCGGAAACCTTTCCCCCCACACTGATCTAATCCTCCCTCGTTCTTTTCATGCTTCAGCCCTGGCTTCTTCCTGTTGCCCACATATTCGACCCTAGTACTGGTCTGCAGAACACTTCCAGAGGAAAGCTAAAGAATGTGCTGACTTTGACAATTACAAATGCACACTTTCCTACTCCTATTCCTGGCCAGATAAAATACTACTATTCTCCCTCTGAAAGTGTCATTTAGCACCCCAGGCCTTTGACTCACTCCCCAAACCTTCCTTTTCATTCCTGCTTCACAAAGAATTCTTGTAAACCTTTTTTTCCAAGAAAAAGATCCGCTGTGATTTTCTTCCAAGTTCTCCTGCTTTTTTCTAACTCCAGACCAGCTTCTCCTTTCATCTCCAATCTGTGTCAACTCTCTGTTCCATCTCTTATTCTTTCCCTCTCTCTCATCTGGCAGCTTTTGCACTTACAGTCTTCTTCCTCCTCCTCCTTATACATTTATGTTTTCAACAGAAAATTTCCAGTCCACCTCTCAAAAAGCCCTTAAAATGTTCCCTTATCTTCTTGGACTAATGGTATGAAAAAAGATGGGGAACAGCTCGAACTTTATCAGCAAGATGTACTAAAATTAATTTTGTTGTTGTTCAGTCACATAGTCAAGTCTGACCCTTTGCAAGCCCATGGACCATTGCAAGCCAGGCACCCCCATCCACCACCATCTGCCTCAACCTGCCCAGATCTGTGCCCATCACATCAACAATACCATCTAGCCATCACACTTTTTGCCGCCCCTTCTTCTTTTGCCCTCAACCTTTCCCAGCATCAAGGCTTTCTCAAGTGAATCATTTCTTTTATTTTGATGTCCAAAGTACTTTAGCTTCATCTTCACTATTTGACCTTCCAAGGAGCCGTTGGGGTTTATTTCTTTTAAGAAATGTAGGGGACATTGTCCATCGGGGACATTGTGGGTTTGTTTGTTTGTTTGGGTTTTGATATTTTATTATATGTACTCTGTTAGCCACCCTGAGTTACTGTGCGAGTAGGGCGGCATACAAGTGCACTAAAACAAACAAACAAACAAACAAGATAGACCTATTTGTTCTCTTTGCTGTCCAGGGTACTCTTAAAATTCTCCTCCAACACCACATTTCAAAGGCATCTAATTTTCTGCACTCAGCTTTCCTTATGGTCCAGCTCTCACAACTATTAACTAAAATTAATATTAACTAAATATTAATAGCAATACCTATTAGAAATAAGGTAATGTAGCAGGGGTTAACCTGTTTGAAACATATCTTCTTAAATAGTCATGTAACATCTATAAGACTAACCAGTTTTTATTTTTCATAAGCATCTGGGTGTCTAAGTACACATCTTGAGATGAATGGAGTGGTCATGTCTCTGGGCGGAATATAAAACTGTTGGCAGTTTAAAATTTTTGGTAATGGTTTTATGCTATCAACAATTCACTTTTCCAGCCATTTAAAATGAGATCTTTAACAGAAAATGGGAAGTGAGTAATTCCATCATCTCATGCTTGCATTTAGTTAGAAAGGCAATGCTCTTTGAAATAAAAGAGCTGCCCATAGGACATCCTAGAGTGGGCTTCACTGAAATCAATGCAAGTCCTCTCCCCCAAGCTTGTTTTGGACCTTGCGGTTCTCCAAACCTTGTGCAAATAATGTTGTTATAGTTATGCAGGAATCCACACTTGAATAATTGAATTTGCTATCGACACACTTTATATGAAAAAGTGCCATGAGTGATCAGGGAACCTTTTGATCATCCCAGTGTTTCTGCACTCATGAGTTACTATACGTTAAATGTAGGTTAAGTGTAGGAGTTCAATTAGTTCTTAATTGTTAAAACACTCCTTTGCAACCTTACTACTCAGAGAAATATTCTCAAACAGGTCAGAATCCACTAGAATGTCAATGTGGCTATTTTATGTTCCAAAGCTAGTTTACATTTCTTTTGGTCCAGGATTACTACCAGTGGTGGGATGTCAAAATTTTTACTACCCCACCATGATGTCATCACAGTGTGGGCAGAGCTAACATCATGACATCATGACATCATGACACTATGGGCAGAGCCAATGTCATTACATCATGACGTTGTGGGTGGGGCCAAATGAAAAAATAAAATTAATAAAAAAATAAAATAAAAATAAGCGCGTGTGCGCACACACACAAGACTTTGCTTAAAAACCCCAAGCCAGGCCTGCTGGCCACCAGGCCTTTTTAGGAACTGTGATAGTACGTCAATATAGGTAAAGGTATTAAATACACATTAAAATACACACAGACACACCACATCCGAAGGTGAGTCACTTACCATGGGGAGCAGGCTATAGGGAGCTTCAGGCTAGCAGCTTCTCTTCCTCCTCTCTGCTTGGGAGGACAGCAAGGAGGCCGTGCATACGTGCCAAGCACTGTAGGCATGCATGCACACCAAGTGCTTGGTGCACATGCGCAGTGGGGGAACCAATGAAAAGGTAAGCCCCAAAGGTGGTACCCCCAAAAAAGCTGCTACCGGTTCTCCAGGACACTGGAAAAAGTTATTACCGGTTCTAGCTAACTGGTGAGAACCTGTTACATCCCATCACTGGTTTGTCTACCACAATCCCTATGTGTTGCAGTTCTTCCTCTATATAGCTGGAGTAACACTATTTGATACTCCCAACCGAGCAGTTCGGAAATAAGAAAATGCAAGTAGATAAATAGGGACCACTTCAGTGGGAAGGTAAACAGCGTTCCGTGCATTCCAGTGTTGAGGCATGCTTGCCACATGTCAATGGAAACATCTGCAGACGCAGACACAGACAGCACTGGCTCTTTGGCTATAAACAGACATGAGCACTGAACCCTAGAGTTGGATACAACTGGCTTTCGAGCAAGGACAACCTAACACTATTTGAACACAGTTTTGCCCAAGCTAGCATCTTTCAGACGTGCTGGTCCACACTTCTTATCATCCATAATATAGGCACTGATGGAAGATGGGGGTTGTAGTTCAACACACATGGACAGCACCAGCCTCAAAACTAGGAAAAGAATTCCTAAAACACAGAGACAGACACTGCTACCGCAGCCACCACTATTACAATCAATAAAAAGTTATGCCCTTGGCTGATACTCACCAAATGGAACAGCTTGAAAAAGTCTGTATTTGCATACAGGGAGTCTTCAACCTTCTGTAATTCCTCCTGAGAAAGGGCACACATTGCACTACGCACAGCTTGAAAGCCACTTGGACTTTTGAAGATAATAAAGCGATTCAGCAGAGCATGGCTGCAGGCAATATCTTTCAAAGTCAAGTCAGGGACTCCAAAAGCAAACTGTAATCAAAATATATAATTACACTTTTTGGGTTACCGTGGATTGTTTCCAGTCTACATAGCAATAGATAGAACATGGAAAAGCTGCTTTGAGGACAACTTCCAGATTTCTTCAGCCAGTACGTCTTTGGTCTGACCAGCACTGGAATGTGGCCTGCAAGAATTTATCTGAAACTCAGTTTGGTCCTAAGTATGAAAGAAATTTCCCATTTTTCTTGTAAGTTATTTGGCAGTCTTGGCATTATCTCCCTATTACTCTAGTGGCTACTATAGATTTCCTAATGGTAGGTGGCAGGATTTGAATGTGTGGTCCATATTTGCGGCAGTCCACATTTACGACAGTTGTAAACACGTTTACGACTGCTGTAAATGAGTCTGTGGCTGATTCCGGCAGTGGCGGCTGGAGTGGCAGCATGACGCAGTTGATTTGGTGCTGTGGGCCATATCTGGCCCATGGGTGATAGGTTGCCTACCCCTATTGTAAATAGTCTTGGGATCATCAACGAAGACAGATGTGCATTCTTGATAAATCTGCAAATGTGGTGCAGAACGTATACAGAGAGAGAGAGAGAGAGAGAGAGAGAGAGAGAGAGAGAGAGAGAGTTGTGCCAAGCTTCTTAGTTTGCTTTGTTTACACAGGTCACAGAACCCTATTTTGGTGAAAAAGAAAAATGCTTATGGCTTGAATCACCCAGCCAAGGACATCAGGGAAGCATATATTGTATTAAGAAACAGCAATGGCAACAGGATGTGTGAAACAGTTGGCAGAAATTAATGAGTCCATGCAGTGTCTTTTACATGCAAAAGCTTTCCTAAAACAGAGGCACAATTCAGAGTACATCTCTGAAGAGCAAAAGGTTAGAAAAATATTAAACCTTCCCATACAGGTTCCCTTGTCGTTTTGACTCCAGCCAGTGTTTCTGGAGGTTTGTGTGTGTGAGTCAGCAATAGCCTGTTATCTCTCGTGGAACCAGAAAGCTGCAGTTGAGAAATACATTCCAGTAATTTTATCAGCGTACCATTGTTTAGCAAGTACTTTTGAGAGGAGGAACAAAATATTTTCCCAGTTAGTCGGCCTTTAGATTAGTTTTAGCTTTCATGAGTGAGTGTGTGTCATTTCCTGCACTCCCAGGGGGTTCATGAGGTCAGTACCTCAGCTGCGTTGGGTTTTCTGCCAAAGAATCAAATGCCTTTCTGTGACCAGCACCATCTTTTCATTCTCTCTTCAAAACAGCCTTTAAAAACAGAGGGTGGTGGCAGGATATAAGATTAAGCTGTGGCAAAGGGACAGCAAAACATCCCACGGTAATGATGTTTATTCCCATACAGCAACTATGCATGTTCAGAATGATGGTGGCGGGATATTGCTTTTCAACTAGTGATGTTTGTGCAAGCACAAACATTCCGAGAGGGAATCCCAACATGCCTGGAAAAGTCCAAAAAGGAAGCACTGCAGCATGTCAAATTGATAAAAGAATTCAAAATATAAATATCAGAACATTTCCCTTTTATGATACCGAAGCTAGACAGAAAAAGGATTGGAAGAAACATTTATTCCACCCTGACGTTCTATTTTGTCCCAGAGAACGTTGCCCACATGGAGCGGGACTATTGAAATATATACCACCACCACCCAAATCTCACTTATGGACCACATTCAGATCATGGGGAAGGTTATTTGGACAGGCGGTCTCTCGTAACACCGACCCATTCTTTGGTAATCTCGCGGGTTGACTACTGTAATGCTCTCTACGTGGGGCTGCCCTTGTGTCTGATACGGCGATTACAACGGGTCCAGAATGCAGCAACCAGGCTGGTGACAGGTTTAAAGAAACTTGGTCATATTTCCTCAGCCTTGGTAGGTCTGGATTGGTTGCCTGTTGCCTACCGTGTGAGTTACAAGGTTTTAATGTCATCATACATGGTTCGGGACCTTGCTATCTATCGGAGTGTCTCTCCCTAAGAGTAACTCTCCACATCACCCAGTCATTGCAGTCGGCACACCTCCAGGTGCCAACCCCGAGGATGGCTTGAAAGTCTTTAACTAGAAATAGAGCCTTCTCAATGGTGGCACCAACACTGTGGAATACACTACCAATGGAGATGCCCCAGGCCCCATCGCTGGGTACCTTTTGAAAACAATTATAAATGCTCTTTTTCAAGGAGGCCTTTCAGGGTGTTCTTCCCTTATCAATAAATTAGCCGGTTAGGTTCAGTCCTGATGTTCTCAAATGCCAATTATTTTATTTGTTTTATTTTAGTTAGTGATATATCTGTTGGTGGTAGGTTTTGATTTGTTGTTACAGTCAAACCTCGCATAAAGAGTGTCTCGCTTAAAGAGTAACTCGCTTAAAGAGCAGAATTTTCTCTGAATGTTCGTTTTGCTTAACAAATAAAACCAACCAAAAACTCACTTAACAAATAAATCGGGGTTCGCAATGTCCCCCTAATTGGTCGTTTACAATGGTGTTTCGCTTAAAGAGCAAACTCGTTTAAAGAGCAATCCTGTGGAACGCATTATGCTCTTTAAGCGAGGTACAACTGTATTTGTTTTCTGTTTGTTCATTGCCCAGAATGGGATACACCCAGATACAAATTCAATTAAATAAATAAATAAACAAATATTATATGATCCGTAGATTGACCACCTCTATGTTAAATTGGGTTTGGGGTTTGTTTGTTTTTTGGTCTTTATGTATTATGTTTTATTATGTTATTAAAATCAATAAAAATATTTTAAAAATAGATCAGGTTGTAGTTTGAGATGTGTAGTGCACAGAGAAGCTTTTTTTAAAAGCTTTAGCATAAAGAATAAGAACAACCTGTTGTTATTGTTGCTCCCATACATGGGGAAAAGTGATTTTTTTCCCCTAACTACCTTCCTATGCAGAGAATACTAAATTTTAGTTATGGCTGACCCAGCCAACAGCAGGCCCCAGCATTTTTATGTGCAAGTAAAAGAGAAAGTGGGGTTTCCCTGCAGCAGTGCTTAGACAAGTTACTAGTTTGGCCTATGGCTTCCTGAATCCCATCAGCCAGCCAGCATGGCCATTAGGAGGTTCTGAGGCTGGTATCCTTAAACTATAGTTTTCCCTTGCTGTGCCTTGCACACTCCATGGTTAACTCCCACAAAAGCATCAGACAGACTGGCAGTGTTAGTAATCCTGTGCTAGCAAGTGGAAGGCCATTTTGACCGGGACATGAGGTGTGGGGTTGATCTATACCAGGGGTGCCCAAACATTTCAGGCCATAGGCCAGTCAAGTGGTTCAGTGGGCTGGTCACGTGGTTCCTTCCACCGGAAGCAGAAGTAAAACGTGCCCACGCATGCACAGAATGCTGCCGTAAATGCACCTGCAGTCGTCATAAATGTGTTTATGGCAACCATGGGTGCATTTATGGCAGCATTCTGCACATGCGTGGGTGCATTTTACTTCTGCTTCCAGGAGTGATCAGGGCTGCATGGGCAGGATGAATTGGTGTTGGGGGCCGGATCTGGCACATCAGCCATAGTTTGAGCACCCTTGATCTATACAGTATATTTATAGTCTGCATTGAGTTGCAGAAGTTTTATTGTTACTCTGTCTAATGCATGATGTCTGAGACTTCTCTGCCCTTTTGCTGAACAGACTTGGTTCCAAGCCAAATGGGAAGCCCACATTTAGATCAGCAGTCTCCCTAACCTGCCCAGCCAGCATACAGTTCTTAGCAGTGCAATTTCCTTAATTGTGTATTGGATCTTGTTTGATCTTGTACACATTGCCATCTTGAGTGTTTTTAACCCTGACTGAAAGATAAGGAGTGACTCCACTCCACAGTCCCTTGCTCAGCCCTGGGTACTTTGAGAAGGTGGGCTTACTGCGCAGGCCTCGTCTTTTCTTAGCATGAGAAATAAGACTATGGTTGGAGCAATACACACTTATAATGAGCTGTCACAATGAGCAGAACTTTCTTTTCCCGCTCATCAGGAAAAATCTTTCTTCTGTAGAGTTCTTGAAAAAGCTGCCAGGGAGCTTCCTACCGCTCCGGTCAGCACCCACTCAGCGGAACAATCCAGCAAAGATCACACAAGCCAGCTACGATGTGCAAAACTCCAGTAGAGTGAAAAACAAGCTCGTTAATTCCATCTCCTGCTGGCCACAAACAGCCAAACAGATTTGGGTGAGGAGAAAAGGGGGGTGAGGAGAAAAGAATTGTGCCATTCAGTCTGAGTTCTACTCTTGTGTACAGTCGGAAAAGCTTTCGTTCCACCAACCTGATTCGGTAGGCGTCACATTTGTAAGGGCAACATTCTTCTCACGGCTACTAAACCACAGGGACAGAAGGGTCAATGACAGCCTGGGCTGAATCAAACACAGAACCCTCAGTTAAGCAGGGGAAGGTGTTCTGAGAATAATCAGAGATTGCAATGTTTGACCAGGAAATAATTTTTAAAGATACGATTCCCACAGGCTTCAAGATCTATTCGGCCTATTCTGTTCACTAGAGACAATGTCCGGGCAATGCCCTTCTACCTCTGTCTTTGCTGACATCAGGATCAGTGAATTTTAACATTCCTCTTACACAGCATTTTGGACTCATTCACACTTCTATTGAGATAAAAGGATGTACAGCCAACTACAAAGGAATTTCCAAGCCAGGTCTCGTCATGGATGAAAATTTCCTTACTGGGCATTTCTCCGGCCAAGAATTAACCTCAGCAACAGACATCCAAAGTAATAAAAGCAACTTCTAATAATATTTGGCCTTTATATTATCACCATGCTTAATCATGCTTTGTTTTCTGGATAAAGTGTTACAGCCTGATCCAAACCAGAATATGAAACTGGTGGGACTCCATATTTTCTCACTCCTACTTCCACAATTCTATACTCGACAAGGGGTCACTGACCTGACTCTATGGTAAAACAATTACCAAAAATCAGGGTATGAACCATTTTTCAAAGCAGATGATGGCTGTGCAACACTCTGTGTTACAACCCATGGAAAACTAAAGGTTAAGAGAGTTAATTGCCAGTCTCTTAATTGCTAAGGTGATGGGCATATTGAGATTTTGACATTGTACAGCAGGTGAAACAATCCGTTGAAACATAAGATTATAAGCAATTTCCCAAATATTATCTCTTCATACGCCTATACCAGCAAAAATACTTATTCAGTCAACTGTAAAATATTAACATTTACATATGTGCTCATCAGTCTTATTATAAAGCTAGGAGTTACAAAGAAAAGCATTCAGTTTAGCAGCATCTAGTAAAGATATGGTTTTGTCTTTTTAAACTTCATGGTTGTGGAAAGAGCTTAACAGAGTCTTTATTTTATGACTAGAAACATAAGAAGGCAGCAATTCAATAGCCTTTAACAGTCAGTGGTTTAAACTAAACTGCCATAGACCACAGCCACCTCACCATAAAAAACGTTAAGCCTTTATTGGCTAAAATATGGAACTTCTTCTGACTGGCTACTTAAGAACAAGTATACTAGCCTGTTAGTAATAAGACTATGTTGGTAATATATTTCTTATCTATAAAACTTCAACAAGGTTTACATATCTATTTGTAGGAAGAATTTAGCAGGGGAGGTGGAAGCGTGATTTGCTCAATAAAGCCAATGACCAATGGTACAGTAAAACGTCACATAAAGAGCACCTCGCTTAGACACTAACTTGCTTAAAGAGGAGAAATTTCTCTGAATGGTCGCCTTGCCTAATAATTAAAACCAACCAAAAACTTGCTTAGCAACTAAATTGGTGTTCACAATCCCCCCCCCCCGCCAGAAGTCACAATTGGTCACTTACAATGCTGTTTCAATTAAAGAGCAAACTCACTTAAAGAGCAATCCCATGGAACACATTATGTTCTTTAAGTGAAGTACCACTGTACTGTTAACCATCATTCAACTTTAATTTTGTGCCATTGAGTCAATTTTTGACTTATGGTGACCCTTTCCAGGGTTTACTAGGAAAAGAATACACAGAATTGGTTTACCATATCTTTCTTCTGGGGGTGTCCTGAGAATGTGTAACTTGTCCAAGGCCACACAAACTAGTTCTTTTGGAATCCACAGTAGGAAATTGAACTTCCAACCTGGGATATCTATCCCACTGAGCTATCCAGCCAGATTATCCAACTTTACTGCCAACTATTTTCTTGAATTGTCACCTACTGGCTAAGAGATTAGGTACTTACAACATGCCCTATACAGTACCTTGAGGCTGTCTGTGACCTGGCTGAGTGGCAGATAATTTCCAAAGGCCCAGAGACTATACAAGTCCATCCTATTCCCATTATACCTCCTCCTTTAAAAAAAACCCACAGAATTGCCTTTCCTCCATGAAAATATCCCTTTGTGGCCTCAAATAGCCAATTCTTTAAAAATTAAAATTCGGGTTGGGCAGGGGTTGAAGGAGCCCTGAGAACATGACAAAATTAATTTCTCCCAAGGCAAAGGAGCTTTTTTGAGGCAGATTTTAATAACTTGCTGAAAAGAATCCTGGTGTACTGAGGATTACATTTTAGTCTCCGGGGGTATGTGTGTGTCTTGTGCTGCCCAAGGGCCAACTGTCGCCTACTCCTTTGCCACGACCCTACATATCTTAAGAGACTGCACCTGCATAGTTTACTCTCTCTTTGTTTTGCAGAATGGACCCTGGCTCAGTGTGGGCAAGAATGAGCTAAGTCTTTTTCAAAGTAACGTCCATTCTATGGATTTGTTTTTCCTGATGAGGTTCTTCTTTTTGTCCAGTCTTGAGGAGTAGTGATGATATTTGTATCCCAGGAGTTATCTCACAGTTTGGCCAAGTTATTCTGCTATGGTAATAGAGTAGACCATATTGTCAGTGACTCAACACTGAGTGTCAGGTGGCGGTTAACTAACCTGACAACCCTGAGGGCTAGTGACCTTGGTGAAGTCCACAGGGACGGGTAATGGTCTCCAAGTGGATTAAATCCCACTTGAATCGATCTTGACGGAGTGCAGGTGCTTCATCAATACTGGCCTGGTGTTGAGGAGGACTTTGTGTACCAAAATGACTCCGGAAGGATCTGGATCAGTGATAGTGGTGTCATGCTGTGATGCAGAAGGCAGATTAAAGGCCACGGCATGTTGATCACCAACATTCAGAATTGGATATGGCACAAGAAGAAGAAGAAGAAGAAAGTTTTCTGACTTGTGACTGGTTGCTACTGTTCATACTGCTGTACCACAGATTGTTGAATTATTGAATTACAAGTTGTTGATAGCATGGAACTTTTATTTCAAGTACTTTAAGTACTTTTTGGGCAGTGATACCTACAGACAAATGTATACACATTTTCACACATAGTTTTTGTGGCAATATTTCACTAACCTACCTGTTCGGGTCGCACTTGTGCATTAATCAGGTGATAAACAACGGTATCTGAAAGCTCTACATCTTCAAGAAGAAACTTAGTTAGGTTCTCTCCATCTTTTAAGATATCCTGGATTTTTATGCCTCTTCCTAGGTGAAGAAAGAAATAACAAGCCATTAAGAACCACAATATCAATTATTATTGTGTTGTGACAGAACTAAAGATTTACTCTGTGGCTTTAAGTAAGCTATTCTTGCTGACTTTCATACAATAAGATTGCCAAGGGTAGCCATGTCTTAAAGTAGGAGCCAGACAAGGTAGCTGCTCTGTTTCTCCAGACAAATCTGAGAGTGAACAAATTTGATTTGTGTGTTTGAGGCAGTTTGGAAACCTGGGCATCTCCACCTTCTCTACTGCCATGAGAGCTTACTTTAGTGCAAGTGACAGTGTTTGTATGCACGTTGTACTTATGCAGTGTCATTACACAAAAAACCAATAGCTAGAGGACAAGACTGGGCAGGAGAAGCCTGGAGAAAGAGAGAGAAAATGTGGTTGAGTGTGCTTGGAGCAAGGCAGACAGTGGAGCATTAGTGGTGTGGATGGTGGACTTTCTTGCTGGAGAGGTCATGGTAGCAAAAGAAAGAAAGACACAACATATGACCGTAGAGTGAAAGGGAGACTGTAAACTTAACCAGGTAAGGGAACTGAAATGCTGAAAGGACAGACAAGGGTCAGTAGTGTAGCACTGATTTCAGCCGCATGGGGCATTAGCCAAATTTGCCACCCCCTGGTGGATGCTAGTGCCCCGCTAGGGCTTCTGGGAATTGTAGTCTAAGAATACCCATAGCCCACAATGCGCCACCCGGGGCGAGCCATCCCCCCTCACCCCCTTCCTACAAGGGTGGTCACTTTGTTGACATTGGGTGTAAAAAAACCTCACAGTTAAATTGTTTTACTGTATTTGTTTGGTTTAAAAGAATTATCTATACAGTTACTTGCTTGATTGTATTGCAAACAGCTTTCTGGAGACCTTAGATCAGGAACAGCTGATCTACAGCTGAGCAAAATACTACCTCCCCTCACACTCATTTACAAGGACTGAAAGAAAGAAGCAATACTGTGAATCAAATCAATCTTTATTGTGGTGCAAGACCAGCAAATGATAGAAGTTAAGATGAGGGCACTTAAATATATATTTTAAGAGGAGTTTATCTGCTCAGAGTTAAAGAAGTGATAACATTAGTATTTAAGATTAGTATAGCTACAATACATAGCAGTAGCCGTAGGAATAGATTGTGCATTGGCATTAGAATCAGAATACAGTGGAACCTTGGTTAACATAATTAATGCGTTCTCTGACGTTTCTTACAGAGAAAATTACTTTAACCTAATTTCCCATAGTAATGCATTGAATGCAATTTCCCATAGAAATGAACTGAAAACCAAGATACTATACATTAACTGAAACACCTTGGAATGCATTGAAAACCAATTAATCAGTTCCAAAAAACTTCTGTAAACCGAGCCTTAATTTCAATGGTTTTTCTTTTGTTATGTGATTTTTATGTTAACCAAGCCATTTGTTAACTGAGGTTCCACTGTACAGCACATCCAAAAGCATCCTTCAGAAATCGAATACATGGGAGAACCTGTTATTAACCAATAACAACTTTGGCTGAGCAAAATTTCTTCACAGACAATTTTTCAGAAAAAATGTCTGAGATTTTTTGTTTACTTACTAGCTACGCCACAGTCCCTGCTGACTAAAATAAAAGTCCACTTTACAGTGAAATAACATCAACTGTTTTGAGGGGCACAGAATGGTGGTCAACTGACAGTTCAGCAGCTGTTGAAGCTATTCATCTGGTACACTTGGGTGTTTTATGTATTGTATTATGAAAAAAATGGAATACCACATTAAAGAGAATAATTAGAATAAAGTATAATTGTATATATATATATATATGTATTGGAATAGTAGCCGTGTTAGTCTGTGGTTCAGGCATATCAGAAAACAAAACAAAACAAAATAAATAAAATAAAATAAAAAACACTGTAGCACTTTAAAGACTAACTGCTATATTTTTATTGTTAGCTTTCGTGGATCAAGTCCACTTCATCAGACAAAGAGTGAAATTTACAGGCATGTTCTTTATATACCAAATTCAGGGGCTCAACGGGAGAAGGTCAAGCAAGATGACAGACAAGCGAGCACAAGATTGCAGTTTCACCCAGCCATTAGCAACAATAGATTATTCAGATAAACTCTAAATGACTCCCTTTCAATCTCAAGGTTGCTGAGAAAGCCCACTACGGTCTCTGATCAACTTGTGACCTGCATGTCGGGGGGGGGGGGGGACACCTGTACCTGGTTTCTTTCTGTTTTACTAAAGAGAATTGGCAGGAAAGTTGTAATATAAAATCATATAGCAATCTGTGTATCAAATTTGATAATGAACCAGAAACCCTTCACTAATATTTAGCCCCCTGTGATGTGTATCTAACAGATGGATGTATTTGATTTCTGCTGTCTCCCTTTCAATCCTAGTTTTGTAATTTCTCTTTTCCAGAATTGCAACTTTCAAGTCTTGGATAGAGTGTCCAGTTAGATCGAAGTGGTTTGAGACAGGTTTCTCCGTGTTGCCATTCCAGATATCTGATTTGTGTCCATTAATCCTTTTGTGTAAAGATTGTCCTGTTTGTCCTACATAAAGCACGGATGGACATTTCTGGCAAGAGATGGCAGTATTACTGGACCCAAAGGCACCACACACAACATTAAAGGCAGTTTTACTTGTGCTTCTCCCAATGTGTGTGTGTGTGTGTGTGTGTGTGTGTGTGTATATATATATATATATATATATATGTGTATATATATATATACATACACATACATACATACATATAAGTAGAATGGTTAAGAGATAGGGTGTATTGAAATGATTTGAATTAATTTTTTAAAAGGTTTTATTTTGTTATAATTGTTATTTTTCCTTTTTTGTTATGTCATGTAATTCTGTACTTATTATTGTTCCTTTTTTCATTATTTTCTTTTCTGTTAAAAATCTTAATAATAAAAAAAGAAGTACAGCATCCATAATGAGCCAACCTTCAAGAAACATTTCCCTTACCAGAAAAATAATAATGGTGAAATCCCTTCCCGTTCCATTTATTTGCCCACAAACAGAGGTGGGAGGCTATTTCTGCACTGGTATTATTGGAATGGTTAAAGCAGGAAAGAGCAGCATTTCTCAAATTATGCTTTTTAAAGGCAGCTTTTCTGAACCCTGAAGCCCTGATTACAGTTCTCAACGGTCCCAGTCATTAAGGGGATGATAGGAACTGCAGTCCAATGCCCTGTGGAGGACGTCAAGTTAAGGACATTCCACTGTCTAATGTCACAGTGCCTACTCACAGTTCTACTCTTTGCACGCTGCAAAGAACCAGCTGCATTTGTGGACCCAGAGAATACAGTAATGCCCTGATTTACGTATAAAGTCTGTTCTGTAACTTCTTACGTAAATAGGGATTTTGCGTAAATCAATGCATCTCCATAGAGATGTATTGGGGAAAAAACCAGGCTTGAAATTGGTTTTCAGTGCATCCCTATGGAAAATTGCATTTCACGCCCCTACTGGTCAAACTGGTAAAGACAGGTAATTTTACACACACACCTTTTAAGCTCTTCTCCGAGGAGTGTTTACAACTAAAGCATGTGCCTCTGAGAAACCTCACAGGAACAGCGGACAGGAGCAGATATTCCCCCCGCACTCTCCCAGTCCTGGCAGAAACAAGCGGAGACTGTAGAAAATCATCGTTGCCGCCACCGCTGCCTCTACTGCTGTCACGGTAAGTGATGTCTTGTGACTTTTGCCAGTGGGGTGGGTGGCGGGCGCGGGATTTTAGCTTTTAAAATGGTGACACCACCATTTTAAAATCTAAACACACCAGGAAACCCCTTACATAACTCGATTTCCCCCCCCCCCTGAAAATCAGGACGTGATTTTAAAAAAAATTACGTAAGTCAAATTTTACGTAAGTAGAGGCATATGTAAATTGGGGTTTTACCGCACAAGGCTTTTTCCATGCTCTGCTGTGGAACAGGCAGCTGATGCTGGATTTTGTGGGCAGGGAAGCTGGTGGGTGAATACATTTTAAAAATTTGTGTTTTGGGGCTATATGAGAAATACTTTTCCAAAATAAAGGTATTGGTTTAAAAATAAACATAAAAATAAAAATAAATTTCAGACTCTCCCCCCCCCCCCCCCCCAGCACTCAAATGTGAAATGTCGGCTGTATTGCCCATTACACAAGAGGCTTGGCATGTGGTCTACTCTTGTTTATTTTTCAGAGGCTGACATGCTTATAAAAACCCCAGACTGTGGGTTTGGAAGAAGTGTGAAAGGGCCTGGAGTGTCGGCCTGAAGCTAGTGATTTTCAAAGCTCTTGAGTCTCTCAATGGGGGCCGGGTGCTGTGTGTGTGTGTATTTTCAGCCCTTACTCAAGAACAAATGGTTTTAGAAACTTTCCCTCCAGTTCAGCTCCCAAAGACAGTTGCAGCCCAGTTAGAGGCTGCCGTGTAAAACTCCTGCATTCCTTCAATAACTTTCTCATGACTAAGGCTTCATTATGCTAAGTAAACTACAGAAATCTTTCCCCAATCAAACTGGGGCACCTACTGGGCAGCCTAATTGTCTTGAAGTTTTCTTCTGCCTGTTCTTTTTCAAATTTGCCACGTTTTGAAACATGACATCTGCTCTTATGTAAGTCAAGAAAGGATGGCCATAACCTGTGCCTATTGGTAATATTGTTATTAAATGCCACTTTACAGCAGCTGAAGGGTTTCCCACAAAAACCTGATGGCAGACAAAACAAAATGTGTTATATGAATCGGATAGATTTTCAGAACAAAAGCCTGTAAAAAAATTTGACCCCTTCCCATATCAATTTGCAAAGATTTTAAGATGACTGTGGTCATCTTTCTTATTGCCAGACAGAATGAAATCTGTTAAGTATTTCTATTCAGAAACACTCCATTTAGATCCCAGTTACACATCATTGAAAAGAGGGGGTTATTTTACCTCAACAAAGAAGGGGAACATTTACCCAGTTATGGCCAAAAAAGGGCAGGGAAGAGAGAGTAGCTGCTTAGTTTTGTAAGTGATTCTCCTTTTTAAGAGAATTTTTGTTTCATGACGCTTGCTTGAGAATTGGCTGCAACTGATTTCATGAGTGCATAGCCAGACATGCAGCTGTTGTTATAAGACATCAAGTTACTTCCAGTTTATGGTGACCTTATGAATTTGTGAAAGGGAGTGCGGTGGCTTAGTGGTTAAGACACTGAACTTGACAACCAGATGGTCGGCAGGTCAGCAGTTTGAGACCCGAATATGGCAGGATGGAGTGAACTCCCATCCCTGTCTCACCTCCTGCCAACCTAGCATTTCGAATGCAAGAAATTGCAAGTAGGTAAATAGGTACCACTTTGGTGGGAAATTAAACAAACAGCGCTGGCTCTTTGGCTATAAACAGAGATGAGCACTGAACCCTAGAGTCATATACGACTGGCTTTCGAGCAAGGATGACCTTTATATTTACCTATAAATTAGTGACCTCCAAAAAAGGCCTCTCATCAATAGCCCTTCTTAGCTCTTGCAAACTCACGGCTGTGGCTTCTTTTAATGATTCAAACCATCTCTTATTTGCTCTTTCTCTTTTCCTGTTTCTTTCAACTTTTCCCACCATTACTGCCTTTTCCACTGTTTCTTTCAACTTTTCCCACCATTACTGCCTTTTCCACTGACTCTTATCTTCCCATGAGATGCCTGTGCAGCAGACACCCTGACAGCAAGGAGAGTCACATGCACAACTTCTGCTATCTGTAGTCCCCTACTCCACAAACAAATTTATAAATAATGAGTACATTTAAAATAAATATACCACAGCGGGAACTGTCAGGATTGTTCAGGCTGGAGAGTGGGATGGTTTTCCAACACACCTGGGTTGAGGAATGGTAATTTCAGCGTTAGACTCAGCCAGCCTAATCTGAGAATTCTTTAGCACACAGTCTGACTACATGTTATAAACCAGCCTGTTGTCTTCAACTCTTACAGACAGTAAAGGTAAAGGTCACCCTTTCTCGAAAGCCAGTCGTATCCAGCTCTGGGGTTCAGTGCTCATTTCTGTTTCATAGCCGAAGAGCCAGCGCTGTCCTCTTCTGCAGACGTTTCTGTGGTCATGTGGAAGGCATGACTATTGGAAGGCATGACTAGACACCGGAGTGCACCGAACGCTGTTTACCTTCCCAACAAAGTGGTCCCTATTTATCTACTTGCAATTTCTTGCTTTCGAACTGCAAGGTTGGCAGGAGCTGGGACAAAGACAGGAGCTCATTCCGTCCTGCAGATTCAGGTATCGAACTGCTGACCTGCCGTCTTCCAGTCAGTGTCTTTGCCACTTGAGCCACTGCACTCCCTCTTACAGACAGTGCTGTTCTTCAAACTGCTAAACTGAGAGTAAACTACCCCACTAGTCACCATCTAGTACACGGAATAGATGAGGTTCCATTCTGTTACTCAACCAAGATAGCAAAATATCTCCGACTGCCATATGTTAGAAATACTCAGAAATCAAAAATCTGACTTGCACAGACATTAAGGTCTTCAATATGCAGGTCAATCGAGTTGAGATGGTGTAGTCACTGTTTATCTTTTAAGCAGGGAATTAATTAACAGCACTTTAAAAGACAGCAGACAGATTATTATTATTACCTGCAATCCTTTCAGGATTTCTCCTAATTGTTTCCATAAACTGGGTTAGGGTGCGCAGTTCGTCCCAGAGGTTGGCTAGGTCTGCTTCATGGGTTCCTAGCAAGAGTTCTTGAGCATCTTGGTATACTCGTGCTAAACTGAAAAAGTGTGGGAAAGAGAATTATTCCTTGGCAGTCATGGCTATATTTTATAAAAGAGTAACTTTTCCAGAGATGTTCCCTAAATGATCAGTCAAGAACTAAGTAACATAGCCAGTAGTTGGTCTAGGCCAGTAGCAACAACCAAACGTCATTGTCACAAGGCCAAATTAGGTGATATACATATGCTGTCATTAAATGGAGAAATTCCTTAAATGTTGAGACTTTCTGATTTTAGCATCTCCTGTAGATTGCAAATTATTTTCTTTTGCTTTGCAACTGGACACTGGTAGCTGAACATAGGCTTCAGTGTAGTATGGTTCCTTAATCGTGGTGATCTGCCTGAATCACACCTGTCATGTGCAGCATTTTCTGTTATAAAAACTGGGACAACACAATACAGTAATACCTCACATAACGAATTAAATTCGTTATCCAAGGTTGCTCGCTATGCGAGGTTGCTCGCTAAGCGAAACAAAATTCCTATGGAAAAACTCGCATAACAAGCATTTCAAGGGGGAAAACTCGCATAGCGAAAAAATTCGCTATGCGAGTTTTCCCCATAAAAACGCTTGTTATGCGAGTTTTTCCATAGGGAAAGTCCAACTCGCATAACAAAAATTTTCGTTATGCGAGTCAGACCGCTTAGCAAAAAACATGCTCGTTATATGAGTTTTTTGCTAAGCGAAACACTCGTTATGCGAGGTTTGACTGTATCTGAATAGCATGTACTGATCCTTATGTTATTGTTGTTGTTTGACTTGTATGCAGCCCCACTCGCAAAGCGACTCTGGGTGGCTAACAAAGATACAAAATAGGGTACAAACGGTTCATTCCAAACCATTTAATAGTAGGAAAAATGTTTGAAAAGCAATAAATAAATACTACTATTATGTAGTTATACCTCACACCTATGGGGAGAATGTTTTGGAGAAATTATAATGTGATTTTTCAGGAATACATAAAGGAGACAAATTGTTAATATGGAAAAACAATAACAGACACAAAATGCCATCCAAACTCTACCATGACTTTATTTACCAATTGTGTTATACCACAATATTTGCCCACAGGTTGCGATCGTTGGGGCTGCCACTGCTTAAGCCCAAGACATTTTGCTACCTGAGACAGGATACTATAGGGCACCTATATGAACAGTGTCAAGGTGTATTGTATCAGAGAACAGTCAAATTATTTGGGCAAACAAACAAACAAACAAATAAATATCCCACCCAGCCTTTTCTCCTCTTGTTGAAGAGTCAGCCCAGCCCTCTGTATACAAATTTAGAAAAAAGTCTGTTGCTCTTTTCCTGTAGTAGCACAAGTTTCTGCTTACATGGAATTATTGTAGTTCGACACGACGCCGGGGGATTCTCCACGTGTAGGACTTTTGAAACAAGGATTGTTCATGTTACAGAAGATGCCCTGCAACCATGGCAAAGTCCCTGCAGAAGGCATCGCCTTGTTTGGAAAGTGACCTTCATATAAGAAAGTTTAAAATAAAAACAGAACATGAAATCTTAACATGGAGAAGTGACTTCTATGGACTGATAAGTCTCTGTATAGAGAAACCAAAGTGAGGGTTTCCATCATGTTTATGATCTTGGATTGCTAGAATAAAAAGGAGTCATAATGTTCAAAGAGCTCTATCAAAGGAATACAATGAATAATGTACATAGCATTTTGAGGTGTCAGGGAGCAATTCAGAAGTTTCCTTGAGTCTTTCACTTTCTCTGATCTATGCAGATCTTCCTTCTAGTGCTAGGCTGGGACTCCTAAGATTGGCGGTCCGGCTTCCTTGTTTTTACCCTCTCTGGAACCTTTCTCTTTGGAGAGGAAATATCTTGGCTTTATTCTAGAAATGCTAGGAGCTGGCATGGCTCCATGCATGACAACCTTAGTTAGACAGAATGAAGATTCCTATAATCTTTCCTATTATTAAATATTCTCTAAAATAAGCATTCTAGAGAATATTTCTTGTTTCCCACATATTCAGAGAAATGAAGGTTTCATGTTCTTAGTGTTTTCTTCCCAGCTATGCAATCTGCTTAGTTATTCATTACTGCAGGATTATATATGCAAAGAAACCCATTCTTTACATTCTTGACATAGTTGTACTTTTCCTTTTAATGTGCTTTCACAATTACTTCTTATTTCTTTTCTGCCTGTTAAAGAAGCACTCTTTCTAGAACCAGATTTCTCTGAATCTGCTTTGGTCCAGAGTGTGTGATTATTTTCCAGGGTTAAATGTGCTTCTCTAGAGATTCTAATAATCTAATGGGTTGAATCTATTTAATAAAATTGTCATCTCACTGGAAATTCATTCCCACGAGTCAACACATTCCCAAACTTAATGTTATGTCAATTCACAGTTGAGCTTTAGCTTCTTTCTTGCTTATAAGAAGCTAGAGAACAGAAAGAAATTACAGAATATTTTGTGTGTGTGTGTGTACATTATGCTTAAAGAGCATAATGTGTTCCACAGGATTGCTCTTTAAGCAAGTTTGCTCTTTAAGTGAAACACAATTGTAAGTGACCAATTGTGACTTCTGGCGAGGGGGATTGTGAACCCCAATTTAGTTGTTAAGCGAGTTTTTGGTTGGTTTTAGTTGTTAAGCGAGGCAACCATTCAGAGAAAATTCTGCTCTTTAAGTGAGTTAGTCTCTAAGCAAGTCACTCTTTATGTGAGGTTTTACTGTATTAACTTTCCACAGTCAAGGGAATGGTTTTTTAAAATAATGTTTGTATGGGGGAATAGTCATATTTTTCAGTTCTGTGTTTCCTGCCTGAAGTTATATAAGACACACACCTGATTAATGTTTTTGTGTAGTATTACCAATTAGGGATTATTCTGGGTTAGGGAAGTTCAACAGATCTACATTGTGATATTAAAAATTCCTAAGTATGGGAACTTGCTCTCCATAACTTCCTCCTCCACCCACCCACCCACCCACCCCCAAACCCGGCAAGATGTGGAGGGAACTGGAGAGATGTTTTCATCAAATCTGGCTTAACACAGTCAATGCTCTGCACCATCAGAAATCTTAGGTTACTGCCTTGTTTTCATTAGCAAAGTTTATGTATTTCAAAAGTATCATGCTTAGCAAATTGCAAAAGTGAAATCTGGAAACATTTAAAATGGGTTGCTGTGAAAAAAGAACTTGAAG
The DNA here is from genome assembly GCA_030440675.1 of Furcifer pardalis. NCBI lineage: Eukaryota > Metazoa > Chordata > Lepidosauria > Squamata > Chamaeleonidae > Furcifer > Furcifer pardalis. The sequence goes on from CP126891.1 coordinate 176,580,524, forward strand.
GTCTGGCAGAGAATAGATTTGGAATTTTTTTTTGGATGGTTCCTTCTCCCCTGGAGGAAGTCACATGCTAGGCATACATTTTGAAGAATGAGCAGAATTTAATTTCAGCTGCAATAATTGGAAAATTCCTGTGGTTTTTTTTTAAACTGACTCAAGCAGATGAAAACAGTATCAATAAAAACAAGAGCACAGGAAATATATACAGTATACCTAATTCACTGAGCCAACAAGCCAGCTATTATATATATATATATAAACATTTCATAATCATAATCAAAAGTACAGAATGATCGCTCTTCCTCTTTTGTAATGCAATAAATTACTAGAAACATTGGAATATAATAGTAAAGGACAAGAGAACTTAGAAGCATGCTGGCTTGGGGATGTTGGGAAATGTAGTTCATGAAATAACATCTCCCAAGTTTTTGCAGTATTTTTGGTAATTGAGCCTAAAGTAGTGGAGTAAAAGTTTGGCTCTCTAGTTAAACATATAATAATGCTACCAGCAAATGAACACTAGGCCCGTGATGGTGAACCTTGGCACTACAGATGTTTTTGGACTTCAATTCCCAGAAGCCCAAGCCCCCCGTGAATCCACATGAATGGGTTTACTGCAATTCATCCAGCCTGTGCCACCCTCATCGCGTAAAACGCGTTTCCAGGAGCAACGAGGGTGGAGCAGGCTGAATGAATTGCAGTAAACCCATTCATGTGAATTCACAGAGGACTTGGGCTTCTGAGAATTGAAGTCCAATAACATCTGGAGTACCAAGGTTCGCCATCACGACACTAGGCAATGTCCACCTTAATGTATATTTGAAGATCTAGTAAACATATAGCCACTGAAGCCTAAACTATATGGCCAGAGCCATGAGATAGCTGTTTTCCAGATCACAGATAGCTGGGAAAAACAGAGTTAAAACACACTAAAGATAGGTGCTATCATCATGTTAGCAACTGTGTTTTCACAACTTATGTAAGCATCAATAAGAATGGTATTCTAATGGTGTCACACCACTTATGGATTTTTATGGCTACATATCATTACTAGTGAGAAGCAGGATGAGAACACATAAATACTTCTCCCAATAATGTAAAGTCTAAACTTGAGAATTAGTTATTCACTTGACATATCTGCTTGGTTTTCTAACTTGTTACTCCCGTTGCCAAGGTACCCAGCTAATTTCAAGGAGAACAGCTCAATTTCCCAAAAGAACATTTTACTTACTGATGATGCACTTACATTCATGCTGACGGTAGAGTGGATTAATACTCCTCAGCCAGACTAGGACAAAAAACAAAGACAAAGGCCACAGAAGTTCAACCAGAAGACGAAGCTGGAAAGGAAGGAAGGAATTAGAAGTGGGATATATTAATTGTACACATAGTGCAACCCAAGACATTTTGCTGTCCGAGTCGAAGAAGACCAGCCAGTGGCCTAACTCCATCCTTTCCACACATTCTACCTTTAGTGGGTGAAAGTCTCTAATAATAATAATAATAATTAAATACAGTTATTAAAAAAACCCAATGATTTTCTGCCATTTCATGGCTGCTTCGTTGAGACAGTTGTCTCACACCAGCTCCATCCCATCTAAAAGCCCTGTGACTTCCACCTGAGAGAGGAGAGACTCTGGTAAAACAAGACCATTATAGGGCAAGAGTGCTTTTTAAAAGGGAGACCCTTGAAAGCTTCAGCTGCTCCTTTGCAGTTGTCAAAGCCAACCTACAGCCCATTTGCAACCTGGTTTTGTGAGGAAGGAAAACACTGTTTTCTGGTTTATGAGATTCCAGGGTGGGTGGAGGCACACTTAGTTATATGTACTGTACTGAAATCTGGAGAGAGACTATGTATCTGTGCACCACCACCCCACTTGCACGGATGGTCTGTCCTGTGCAGCCAACACTGTGGTCCTCATGGCTGATACGGTTAAATGCTTTTATCCTACAGCAGTGATGGTGAGCCTTTTATAGACCGAGTCCCCAAACTGCAAGCTAAAACCCACTTATTTATCACAAAGTGTCAACATGGCAACAGGGGAGGGAGGAAGTGCTCCCATTGAGCTGCTGGGCAGAGGGGCGGGGTGAACTCTATGCTGGGGGAGGGAGGAAGCGCTCCCATTGGGCTGCTGGGTAGAGGGGTGGGGTGAACTCTGTGCTGGGGGAGGGAGGAAGCGCTCCCATTGGGCTGCTGGGCAGAAGGGGATGGCAAACTCTGTGCTGGAGCGATGGTATGTATGCCCACAGAGAGGGCTCTGAGTGCTCCCTCTGGCACGCATGCCATAGGTTCGCCACCACTGCCCTAGAGCAGGGGTGCACAAACTACGGCCTGTGTGCTGAATCTGGCCCCTGATGCCAATTCATCCAGCATACACTGCCCTCACCACACCCGGAAGTGGAAGTAAAATGTGCCAGTGCATGCACAGAACATTTAATTTAATTTAATTTTTAGACTTATACCCTGCCCCACTCACATACAGTGACTCTGGGCAGCTTACAGGAATACAAAATACATATGTCATTTAGTACAATGTATCTAAATCAAATTACAAGAACAACATATAATAATACACTATAAAAATCATACAAAATTGCCATAAATGCACATGTGGCTGTTATAAATGCATTTACGACATCCATGGGTACATTTATGGCAGCATTCTGTGCATGCGTGGGCACATTTTACTTCTGCTTCCAGTGGGAGGAACCACGTGACTGGTCCGCTGAACCATGTGACCACCCAGTGGCCCAAAAAGTTTGGTTACCCCATCCTAGAGCTATTAAACCATTGCAACAAATAAACGGCTAACATGGTTTGATAGTCTGTTGTTCAATATTGGATCAATTGGATGGCTATGTCACAGGATTCAAAGGCCATAATGAAGAAAAGTGGAGGGTTTTGTGACAGATTGGCTTTTTACACATTATGCGTTTGGGATACCCTCTGTATGAAGCATGAATGACTCAGTGATGGGATGTAACAGGTTCTCACCAGTTCTCCAGAACCGGTAGTAACTTTTCCCAATGTCCCAGAGAACCTGTAGCAACTTTTGGGGGGAACCACCTTCGAAGCTTACCTTTTCACTGGTTCCCCCACTGCGCATGCATGCCAAGCACTTGGTGTGCATGCACGCCTAGTGCTTGGCACATATGCACGGCCTCCTTGCTGTCCTCCCAAACGGGGAGGAGGAAGAGAAGCTGCTAGCCTGAAGCTCCCTATAGCCTGAAGCTCCCTATTTTTATTATTTTGTATTTTTTTCTTTGACCCCGCCCATGACATGACATCATGATGTTAGCTCCACCCACACTGTGATGACATCACGGTGGGGTAGTAAATTTTTTGACATCCCACCACTGATGAATGTGACAAGTTGTTAGCTGAAAACAAACGTGACATATAGGATACTTTAAAGAAAGCCATAACTAGATGTACTGTACAGTAATACCTTGGATAACGATTGCATTGGATAACGCTAAAGTTGGATAATGAAGCAATTTTTTAAAACATTGCATCAGATAATGTTCTGTTAGCATTATCCAAGTAATCGTTTGCAGTGGCATGGTGGCTGGGAAGCTGAACGGGGGCTCCCGTTCAGCTTCCCAGACACCCCACAGCTGCGGAGGCAGGGGCAGGGTGGCTGGAAAGCTGATGGGGGAGGGGGCAATATAAATCTGAATAAATAAATAAATTAGTGGCATTAAACATTCCCTGGAGATGCAATTACAACTCTCCTTCTTTTACTGCCAATGAGTCTTTCACCGAACCAATTCTGTCCAGATGTGCTATACAGTATCAGAATTCCTATTATCTCCATTCTGGTAATGTGTGTTTTTGTGTCAGAGATTACTCTGGGTTCAAAGGAATTTTACAGGGGATGCCCGAATAAGGCACATTTCATGTCCCCCATCATGCAGCCCTCGGGTATCAAACCCTGACCTTCCAGTCTCCAAGTTCAGCATTTTAACAGTTGCAGTCTAATCCTTCCAGAAGCGTCCTGGGCTGGATGCAGAAGGATTGTTTGAACGAATAAAGCGAACATAAGATCACCCAGCATTTTAAATAGGTATTTGTGTAAAACCAGATATCTTTGTCACCAGCTTTTTGGCTCTTGAGAGAAATAATTATTGGTTTGCCTTGCTATCTCATTGCTTCTTAAAAGCTTAGTTTTTCAAGCCTTTTGAGTCCAGCTTAATTTATATTTTCTCCTCACAATTTAAAAGTGATTATAGCATAAAGACTGTTTTCTCTGTCTGTGGATGAAACTAGACCTGAAGTGTGAAAATGCAATTAACATGGAAGGGTTTTATTATGCCAACAGCAGCCAAGAAGAAGACAGAACAACCTTAGGACTTGACAGGGTGGGAAGGAGAATTTAACCCAGGATGCATCTCCCTGGTCAGGCTCCTAACAATAATTAATGAATTAATGAATTCATTCATCATTCATTCATTCATTCATATTTCTATACCGCCCTCCTTGCCAGGGCAACCCAGGGCGGTTTATATATTACAAAAAAAGCAACACAATACAACCCAAACCCATCATCCCAGAACTTCAAAATCCCAACTATAAAAATTTAATTTTTTTCCCAAGATTTTAAAATTTTTAAAATCAGCTGATCATAATTAAAAAGATTAAAAACTAAATCTAAGGGATAAAAGATTAAAATATTAAAAGACCAGGGGAGAGAGGGAACTCAAACTAACCAGCGAGCTGTGGTCATTGTATCACCAGGACCCCATACCTGTCCCGTCAGCCATTTTTTAAAGTTCTTCCTAAAAGACAGCAAGTCCATCTGTAGACGTAGCTCAGTTGGTAGGAGGTTCCATAGGGCAGGAGCGGACTCTCTCTGGAGTGCCAAATTGTATTTAAAGGGAAGCCTCGCTATCTTGTAGAAGACTTTTGAACACTTTGAAAGACAGAGAGAAAATATTCTCCCTTCTGAACCTCCCACCATCCTGTTCTTAGGCTACTCAGGCTGTCCCAGGTCTCTAATGTATGACGGATGGATTCAGTGGGTCACAAGCTTTCCAGTCTTCCCTATGCCAGTAGGTTCTCTCTCAGCATCACCACGGATCGATCTTAGGATATTCAGTATGCAAACATTTTGTCCATAAATTAAGCATCAACCCCACATATGATGTATGATCGATTGGCAATCCTAGTGTATAAGATAGAGGTGGAAAAACAAACCTTTAGTGCTCCAGGCATTTTGTATTTTATTCTCAAAACCCATTGCTATTGATCACACCAAATGACGCTGATAGAAGGGCAACATGGTTGTAACATTAAAGTTTCACTGCCCATAACACAGAGAGCCTGTTCTTGTGTTCTCCTAAAGGTCTCCTTTGCTTGAAAACCAGCTGTATCTGACTCTAGGAGGAAGTGCTCATATCTGTTTACAGTCCAAGAGCCAGTGTCTGCAGATGTTTCCGCAGTCATGGCTAGACATTGGAGTGTATGGAATGCTGTTACCTTTCCCATGAAAGTGGTACCTATTTATCTACTTGCAATTTCTTGCTATTGAAATGCAAGGTTGGCAGGAGCTGGGTCAGACAATGGGAGCTCATTTGGTTGTGCAGCACATGGGTCTCAAACTGTTAAGCTTCTGGTCATCAAGTTTAGCATCTTAACCACTAAACCCCTGTGTTCTTTACTCAGAAGTAAATCCAGTTCAAGCTGATGTCCTATACATATACAGTACATAGGATCAAGCCAGCCTTCCAGATAGGTCTACTCAGGAGTAAATATGAAATTTAAGACAGTGGGATTTAGTTTTATTGCAAACAGTAGGAATTAGGTTTGTCACAAATGTGCCCTGGACTGGACTGCTGACCATTCTTTCAGAACTATGCGGTGTATCTTCTGCACTGTTTTATTCTGTATCTATTTGCATTTGACCTACAAGGCATAATGGACCAAATACAAATCAGATCCATAAAAATATAGCAGTAATGTTGTTTCCCAGTTTGATTACACAACTATAATGTTTTTTTCCTGGCATGAGTTTTTGCAGTTGTTTTATACTAATTTCAGGCTGGTGATTAAAAATATGATCTCAGATTTGCTCTATCACATCACATTTTTATGCTATTGGCCAACCCAATTGTCATTCCTGACTTCATGTTGGTGCGAGTCAGCTATAGAATTATAGTGATAAAATTAGTGACTGGTCGACTCAATTTTTCTGGCATGAACAATTCTAAGGTAATTTTGAGGTGCTGATTGTGAATCTGGCATCTATTTTTTTCTAGCACATCAGGTTTTTGAGATCTCAAATATTGCATTATACCTACGAACAGCAAATTTATCTTCATATTCGTCGAGCTAAACATACATACGGACTTAATAAAATAACATCCAATATGCAATACTTTATTGAACAAACATATATAATTATGAACTGAAGCACAAAGTTGAGAGTGAAAGCATATTAACATGTAAGAATTGAAACGTTAAGATATGAAAATATGTACAAAAAGGTAAATTGACAATATCGACCTTACATCACCACGAACAACCTTTTCTTGGACGCTCTGCGACGTTCAATGTGTGTAATGTCTCTCATCAAGGACCAACAGTAATCTGCCATCATGTTGGTGTTCCATCGGTCTTGGTAACGTTCTTCCATTACTTTAATGTCTTGATGAAAATGTTCACCGTGCTCTTCGCTCACGTCACCCAAGTTCTCTGGAAAGTTGGCCAAGTGACTATGTAAATAGTGAATCTTGATACTCAGTCAACATCCAAGTGCTCTTGGGTTTCCAAGATATTGTCAATTTACCTTTTTGTACATATTTTATTAGGTCCGTATGTCTGTTTAGCTCATCAAATATGATGATAAATTTGCTGTTTGTAGGTATATTGCAATATTTGAGATCTCAAAAACCTGATGTGCTAGAAAAAAAACAGATGCCAGATTCGGAATCAGCACCTCAAAATTACCTTAGAATCGTTAGAGTACCTCATGCCAGAAAAATTGTGTTGACCAGTGTTATCATTCCATCCATCAATCCACCAACCCACCCACCTCTTAACAGCTTGGTGCTTCAGCTGTTATTGAATTTCAGTTACCAGAAGCCCTGGTCAGCAGTTGTGCTGACTTGGGCTTCTGGTAATTGAAATCCAAGAATAGCTGGAGCACCAAGGTTGAGAAACTCTGCCTTAGCATGTAGTTTACATTTCTTGAGCATTGACTAAAAGGACCAGGTGCTGAAGAGAAGGCAGAAATCCTTTATCCCAGGGCCACTGGATGATAAACACCATCACAGAATTTCCAAAGTGTCCCATTCAAACAGCGTCTTCACTCTTTTTCTCAGGTACACGAGGCTGACAATTCCTGACTTTTCAACAAAATGCACTATCAAAGAATTCAGTGTTCTGTTGGATCAAATCCAGAGGCTTAAATCTTTTGAAGATGAAAAAAGAATGTTTCCATGAAGACCAAAAATTTGGCATGTTCATTTGGAAGGGGATGGGGGAATAAACCAATCGTTTGTGTTTCTTAAGGCTAAACATAATGCTCTAAATCTGATCTTAAGTTCTAATCAAAAGGGACCCATTGAATGAATAGATTTTAGACAAGACCTTGCCTAACTGTTCAACAACCCATTCAATTAGTCTACTCAGGTTAGGACTAGCCATTTGATTTTGACTGAACTGTACACAGGCATTTGTGGATTTCTTTTTAACTTTCAAGTAAGCAGAAAGGCAATCTGGAGTAGAATATTTAAAAACACACACATCATTCTACAGCCTATAGAGAATTTTAAAAAGAAAGAATACAATCCTTCATTGACGTTTGCCAGCAGTTTCCAAATGGTACAATATGATTTGAGATATTATCATAATATCAGTACAATTTAGGGGTCGTTCAAATACCACATGACAATTTTAGGGGGGGAGGGGGTCGACCAAAAGTCATGGAAAGTCAGGGGGGAGGGGGTTCGGCATGAAGTCACGTGAGTCCAAAATTATCATTTGCTTTTTGCATCCAGCTGGCCATAGATCTATCTTCAAACCATGTGATTTTATGGGGGGTGGGTTGGTCAAAGGTCACAGAGGGGGGGAGGTCAAAAAGTGGCCTATTTTAGGTCACGTGGTATTTGAAAGAGCCCTTATGACATAGTTGCTTTCAAAATACCGTACAAGCAAAGATGTTTCAAATTACAAGAAAGAAGGTTCTGACTAAACATTAGGAAGAAATTCCTGATGGTAAGGCCTCTTTTACTAGCCTCGTTAACCATGAATTCCCAAATCTGGAACCTCTTTAAAGCCCAAGCCAAAGGTTTGCAAATATTTTCCAGTGTTTTGCATTGTCATCCATAATGGTTTCTTTGCTAGAGCAAATCAAGTTTCCTTGTTAACACCCCAAACTTCCATTTTTTTCCATTCCAGGGTGGGTTACCCAACCCAGGTGACCTTTTGGGGTGGGTGGGTCAAGGGGTCAACACAAAAAAGCTAGGGTCAAAGTAGTGAGTACTGCATTGACTGACCAGTGCCCTTTAAATCATTCCTCTGTACTTGGCTGCAGACAGACAAACAGACAGACATCCCTGTTCTGTTTGAATTTTTGAAGGTTCAGCTTTCTGCCTGATCCACCTTGTGCAAGGAACGAGAGTGTGTATATGTGCATGCCACTTTGTCCTTTGCCTAGAGCAGCTAACTTAACTTAGATTACCTCTCTTCTTTGCTGAGGGTTTCGAGGTCAGCAGCATCTCTGAGATTTCACAGCAAAAAAAATTGAGGCCAGGATTAAGGTCCTTGTGCTGCCACCAAAGTGGAGCAGGCCAGGGTTATTGGGGACCGAAACTCCTAAGCCAATCAGTTGTTCTCCAGTCACCAAACAGGCATGAACTAAATCTGTGTAAATGGCTGGAAGCTGTGCAAAATCTACATAAATACGGCAAGCCAAGTGCCTTTGCCTATTGTGCCAAAACATTCTTTTTAGGGGCCATTTAGGGTTGCCATACGTCCCGGAAAACCAGGATTGTCCCGGATTCAAGGTCGAAAAAATTGTCCTGGCCAGTTCAATAAAAATCATGTTAAAGTCCAGGATTTTTATAATGTATGTACTGTATTGATATATTTAATGTGAAAGTGTTTTATAGCTGTCATTATAGGGTTTTTTTTTTTTACGGCTATCTTGTAGATAACCCACCTATTTTTGTCAAGTATACTTCTGTCCCGGTATTGTGGGAGCGAATTATGGCAACTCTAGGGCCATTTAATCTACTTTTTAAAAGTTTTTTTAAAATAAAAAGTAAAGCAACATATTAATAATATATTAATTTCATGTTAGAGATTACTCTAGGTTGAAAGGATTTTTAGGGAACACCCGAATGAGGCTCCTTTCATGTGCTCAAGTGAAGCTCTTGGGTATCGAAACCTAACCTCCCAGTCTCCAGCTCAGCGCCTTAACCACTGAGCCACCGGGGGAGCTGCAACATATTAATAAAGCAACAAGTAAAATAAGTTTTTAAAAAAGGTAATGTTAATGTTTATATGCTAATTTAATGTCCAGAGTTCTGGAGAAGCCTGGCACAGAACCTAAGATCTTTCACATGGAGCTTCTTGCAAACAATATGGCATTTCTTCATCAATCTTGACTTTGCTAAATTCCCAGGAGAGCTTATTTCCCAGGGATGGCAATATGCAGCCCACAGAGGCACAAAGACAACTGTCTAGCAACCCTGGCTCTTTATATTTGGCTCAGAAAGTTTCTTTGCAATAGCAATCACACATTTACGTATAGCGCTTAGTACACTCTCTGGGCGGTTCACAAGATAATTAGCATTTTGGTCCAAACATGCTAAGTCCTCAATTTTCTGACCTCGAAAGGTTGGAAGGCTGAGTCAACCGTGACTCCTGCCAGGATCAAACTCACAATATGCTGGCAGCAATACAGCAGTTTAACCATTGTACCACCAGGGAGCAAGGAGCAAGGATCTTGTACCAACCAGTATGTTCCAGCTGGCTTCCAAACAAGAAAGACTGGCTGTAACCCTTCCCCCCTTCCGCTAAGATAGGATACTGACTTATCCTTAAGACCATTCTAACCACCACCACCCAGCACTCCTCCATATCACCTCCCCCCATCCCTTGCTTTTTATTTTAAAGATGTTTCCCTCTAAAGCAGGTCCTCAGACTATGGCCCATGGGCCATATCTGGCCCTCTGCATAGAAAAATCCAGGCCCTGGTGCCACATCTAATGATAATAAGGCTTATATAACCCCTGCCCAGGTCCTGTGACTGAGCACGGCCCTGGGGAGCCTCCAATAATGTCTCCTGCGTGAGTTCAGGAAATCGTGTGCCAAGGATGGAGGGCGAAGAAGATAGCGAGGCAGAGTGGTGGTGAAGGAAAGTAGGTGTGTATATGAGAGAGGGGGGGCCTTTCTGCTGATAGGCTGGGCTGTCGGGGCTTTTCACAGAGGATTGGGTCAGACTGGCAGGGTGGCAGGGCAAGCCAGCCTCGGAGGAGGAGACAGCTATGGTAGTTGAGGGTGGGATGGGGGCAGCAAGGGAAACAGTGTGTGTGTGAGCATGCGTGCTTTCCGGAGTCATACACCCACTAAACATGAATTTAGTGTTGAAATGGTCAAGTGGATGTTTGGACTTTTCAGTTGTTCCCACATGAGCAGGATACAGAGAAAAGCAAGGCAGTAGCACAGTTTAGAAAGAAATGCTGGGTCTTTGTCTTTCCAGTGGTAGCATTGTCTTGAAGTGACTCTGTTGTGGTTGTGGCACTAGTATTGGACGTGTTGTTCCCTCCACCACATCTCAGAAAACATGCACTCAAAATGGTAACCATCTTCGGCAGCACTTATGTTTGTGAACAGAATTTTTCTCGAATGAAACATCTGAAATCTCCAACCAGATCCAGACTAACTGATGCACACTTGCATCACCTGTTACGATTGGCGGTGACAAACATGGAACCGGACATTGGTTATCTCATCAGCCAAAAGCAGGCTCACACTTCCCATTGAAATACATTCCATTCAAAAAAATTGTCTGGCCCCTCAACTGTCTGAGGAAACTGTGAACTGGTCCCTGGCTTAAAAAGTTTGAGGAAGTTAAGATTATTTTTGGAGACAAGGAACCTGTTAACAAGAATGGCCCTGTGAAGACTGCCTGGGGCCTGGAGTCCTTGAGTTTCCATCTCAGAACTTCAAAGTCTGATGTAATTTCTCCATAGTTCCTCTTGGCTGTCACATTTGTTCCAGTGATGGGATGTAACAGGTTCTCACTTTCCCCAGTGTCCCGGAGAACCGGTAGCAGCTTTTGTGGGGAACCACCTTCGGGGCTTATCTTTTCACTGTTTCCCCCACTGGTTGGGTGTATTTTAATGTATTTATTTATTTAATTAATTTATTTACGGGTTTGTGTTATGGGTAGGTGTGTGGGTTGAGGGGTGTGTGTGTGTGTGTGTGTGTGTGTGCGTGCGTGCGTGCGTGCTTATTTTTATTTTATTTTATTATTATTTTGTATTTTTTTTAAAAAATTCTTTGGCTCCACCCACAACATCATGACATCATGATGTTAGCTCCGCCCACACTGTGATGATGTCATGGTGGGGTAGTAAAAATTTTGACATCCCATCACTGATTTGTTCCCACGTGGACGAGAAGAAAGGGATAAGCATCTGTGGATTTTATGAGTGATGGCAATCCTTCCATCACATTTGTAATCCACCCTCCAGAGAGACAGCCTACTTGGCAGTTCCCAGCATATTTTAATTTCAGTCCCACACATGATCCAGCCTAATCCAGGCAGAGGTAATTTGGATGTCTAATCACACCCTGGGTCTTCCCTCAGCTTTCTCTATGGCATTATCTCTTGCCTATGGAAGCTACTCAGCAAAGTGTGCAATAACTTATTAGTGGCATTCAATGTTCAGGGATGAGCCTGTGTGGGCCCCAGACTGCTGGAGGCTGCCTCTCCCCTGCTATACACTATGGTAGTCCTCAATCAAATCCAGCTATGCAAAATTAACATGTATAACTGGTAGTGACTGTTGATGAATATCTGGATGACTATTAGACGTTATAGGCAGCATGTTCAGTGAGATTGAGATGAACATTAAAATATAAACTGTAGATGAGTGAGAGTTTTGAGAGTCCCCTGGACAACGAGGAGAACAAATAGGTCAATCTTAGAAGAAATCAACCCTGACTGCTCCCTTGAAGGTTAAATAGTAAAGATGAAGCTAAAGTACTTTGGACATCAAATGAGAAGAGAGGATTCACTTGAGAAAGCCTTAATGCTGGGAAAGGTGGAGGGCAAAAGAAAAAGGGGGTGGCCAAAAATGAGATGGCTAGATGGTATTGTAGAGACAATGGACACAGAACTGAGCGAGTTGAGGAGGATGGTGGAGGACAGAGGTACCTGGCGGACAGTGGTCCATGGGGTCACAAAGGGTCGCAATTGACTGTGCGACTGAACAACAACAAAAAATGTGAATACATGCATCTCTATTTATCCATACAAACTAGCCTTTACACATTAATTGCTGTCCTACAGTTTCTCCCACATCCTCTCAAACAGATATTGTATGCTTAGGGCTTTTGGCACCTGCATTGTGAGTTCCTGCCCTTTGAAGAAACGAGTCACATGAAAAGATTTCAAATATTGTGGACAGTTGCTTTCCATAGCAAACGTCAACTGCTTATTTTTATCTCCTCAGTACTATGTTCCACTGGATTTACATCTAAGTATAGCTGGGGCTCAAAAGGAAGTGAGTTTCGTTTGCCTTTTGTCCTATTGGTGAGGGCTGAGTAATGTGTATTGATTTATTTTCCTCACAGAGCCTTCTAATAATAATATGTCTAGTATATTGCTGTTTCTTCTTTTCATATACTGAATATGATGAACTTCACTGTGAAATAAAAACAGGATTTCCTCAAAATGAAACAACACAGCTAACCCCAGGGTACTTGTGCAAATTAGCAGTATCTCTCAGTGTGAAGGACAGCATGAAAGCACACTAACACATCCTAGTGACTTACCTTCTGTCGTTTTCGAAGTATCCAGTTTTTCCATAGCAGAAGCCTGACCTGTCTGAGGAAACTCATTCTTCCCACGCATTGGCAGCATTCCAGACTTGCAGATCAGAAATTCTTGGCTGTTATCTGCTCTCAGAAAAATCAGTCCTGAAACAAACAAAAACCCTTATAAGTAGACATTTTTGAAATGTCTGACAAAGTGGACTTCATCCACGAAAGCTAGCATTAAAATAAAGTCAAACGTCACATAAAGAGCGCCTCGCTTAAAGAGTAACTCACTTATAGAGCAGAATTTTCTCTGAAAGTTCACTTTGCTTAACAAATAAAACCAACCAAAAACTCACTTAACAAATAAATTGGGGTTCGCATTCCTCCCACACAATTGGTCACTTACAAGGCTGTTTCGCTTAAAGAGCAAACTCGTTTAATGAGCAATCCTGTGAAACACATTATGCTCTTTAAGCGAGGTACAACTGTACAGAAGTTAGTCTTTAAGGTGCCACATTTTTTTTGTTTTTGTTTTTGTTTTCTCCCTTGTAAGTAGATGTTCTTGTATTGGGGGAGCAGAGAATTGTATGACGTGAACTGGTTAAACTCAGCTGTGTGCTGAATTTAGCCAACTAGTAGCTGTGATATGATGTATAGTTCCACGTGTCACAGTAAACAAAAATGTGGTTTGCTGAATTCAGTTCTGAAGCTACCTTGTTTAACTCTATGTGGCCTGACAGACGGCCAATCTGAAATCACAAACAGAAGAAAAACCTAGCCATTTAAACTTTGATAGCGGATTTGAGTCTTGGATACCTCTTTCTCTCTCTCTTTTTCTCTTTTTTACCCTTCTCTGCTATTAAAAGAAAAGCTCTTTTTTTCTCTTCCTCTTTCTTTTTTTCTTATCTTTATTTCTTTTGATTTGTTTAGGTTATATCTCTCTCCCCTGGTATATTGTTTCTCCGAGTTTTTACAGTGATTCCTTCTGACCCCCACCTTTTTTTCCTCCCCTTCCTCCCCCCTGGTCTTGTGCGTCCTCTGTGTTTAATTTAATTCATATCTCCCACCCCTCCCCCCTGATTTTACTATTAACTAAGCTCTTAGGAGCAGAAGATTAATTGCCTGAATTAATTTGCCTGAGTGAATATCAAAATTAATAACAAAATTGATTTTAAAAAGTTAACCATTTGTGTCAATTTGTGCCTTTTTAAAATACATCATGTTAGAAGCACACAAAGGTGCTATCTGGGTTGTGAAGGGTTTTTTTCTGGAGAAACTCTGCTCAGGGGACGACCGAATGAGGCTCTTTTCATGTCCCCAAGATCTTTTCCCACAAAATTGGTTCCTAGTTATCTACTTGCAATTTCTTGCTTTCGAACTGCTAGCTTGGCAGGAGCTGGGATAGAGATGGGCACGCTGGGCAAACATAATAGGACATGGCTTTTGTATGGACATGGCTTTTGACTAGGGTGTCATCCTTTAGGGAGGATGGTTCTCCATTTGAAGAGCCGTCTTACTGTTTTGGATATGTATATCCTCCTTTTTTGACATTCTCACGCCCTTCCTCTCCTCTTCTCAAGTGTTTCCTTGGACAAGCAGGAAAAGGAGAAGCTTTGACTGATGAATGTATCTAATCAAATATCTCTCATTTTTAAAGTAAAATAGTTTGGGGAATATTTTGTAAGGAGAAAAAAAAAGGAAACTACACTCACTAAAACAAGTGCTGAAGAATAGCAGGAATGATATGACATGGCATGCCAGTTCTGTATGGACCTCAGACGTGAGGTCAGGCCCAGGAGTGGCTGTTCATGGAAAGCTCTGTACAAACCATTCTGCTGAAATAACTTTCTTCTTTATTTGGGTCAGACACACCACCAGTATATAATAGCATGTAAAGTTAATATTAACACATCTAAAGCAAAATAGAATTTAAAAGGCCAGATGACATCTGTCCAATATCAGGCCACTTCAACAGCATTTCCTCTTGCCAACATAAGGTCCTCCTCAGTGCACATTGTGCCACATTGTGTGCATTGTATCACATGGGAGATAGTTTGTTCTTCGCTGCATTGATACAGGTTGTCACATACAGAAAAACATCACTTTCTCCCTTGATCTTCCTACCCCTGCATGCAGTCTATTTAAAGCTTTTCACACAGGCCATGGTTGTACTTGGCAAGGCAGTAGAGAGTCATGTGGTTCTATCCAGTTATCTGGTAGCTCCTTGTTTGCCTTCCATAGTTCTAAGGCAGACTGTGGGGGCTGGTTGTTCTGGGGGTGGGGGGGGGGGTGGGCAGAAGTTGTGAGGAAGCCATGCCTTGATTTCAGTCTCTGCTTTGGTGGTTGATGATCAAATAGGATCTTGCTTTGACCCACGCTTTCTGAGTGGCACTTTCTCCACGGAATTTTGATGGAGGGATGTCAGCTAAGTAATGCACTCTTTGTATTGGAGTTGGTTTTAAACATTCTGTGAACAATCTCACTGTTTCTTTTAAGGCCACACCAACCTGCTTTGCATGTTTTGACCTATAGCACACTGGACTAGCATACTCTCCTACAGACCACCTAAAGCTAGCACAGAGGTTCTTAATGTGTGTGGTTGAGCACCCCATCTTGTGCCTTGTTATTTTCCTAAGGATATTGCTCTTGGCAAAAACCTTCTGTTTGGTATTAAGGCAGTGGGTCTTGAAAGTGAGAGTTCAATCCAGGGTAACGCCCCGATATTTGGGAGTAGCACAGCGTTCAAGCCTGGTGCCATTCCAAGTCACCTGCAGACTTCTTGGTGCCTCACGGTTTTTCAAATGAAAAGCAGAGTTGAGTTTTTAGGCAGTTTGGCTTCAGCTGGTTATCCCTAATATACTGTATAGCCATTCAGTTCAAAGCCTCAGTCATTTTTTTCTCAACAGCCTCAAAGGTGTAGCAATTGCCAGGTCATCGGCATAAAGAAAGCTCCTAGTGGCTTCCAGCAGTGGTTGATCATTAGTATATATGTTAAAACATTGTGGGGGCTAGCACACCACCCTGTGGGAGGACATTTCTTTGATTTCTCCATTGGCTGTGTTTTCCTTGGAAAACTTATTCAGGCTTACTCAAATTATTATTATTATTATTATTATTATTATTATTATTATTATTATTATTATTATTATTATTATTATTATTATTATTATTATTATAATAATATTTCAATTTCTATACTGCCCTACTTGGTTGGACCGACTCAGTGCGGTTTACAACACATATAAAGTTACAGATTCGTAAACACAACATGTAAATATCACAAATAATCAGCATCAATATCACAAAACATCAAAAATCACAATATCATTACAGCATCAAAAATTCTACAGGTATCAATAACAAATAATAATCAAAAATTCCAAATCATAATCAAGTTCACACAAAAATTATAAAAATTACAAAGATTTCAAAAGGTAACAAGCCTCTCCGCCTGGCCGCAGATGTTCCTGGCGGCGGCGGAGCCACAGTCTTCCCGCCGCGCGACTTTTAAAGTCCAAGCCTGGGCGGGGCCTCGGGGCAGGTGAAAGGTATCATGGCATTAGGTGCGGCAGCGGTCTCTCCGCCTGGCCGCAGATGTTCCTACTGAAGGTCCTACTGAAACTGACTTCCAAGTAAATAGGTATAGAGCAGTCATGGCGAACCTTGGCACTCCAGGTGTTCTTGAACTTCAATTCCCAGAAGCCCTATTATCTGTGAACCCACACAAATGGGTTTGCTGCATGTGCAGTAAACCCAATCGTGTGGATACACAGAGACTTGGGCTTCTGGGAATCAAAGTTCAAGAACAACTGGAGTGACAAATTTCCCTATAATAGGGATAGAGCTGCAATCCTATGCACACTACTAGGAGTAAATACCAGGGATTTTGGTGTTTACTTCCGGTCAGACACACGCAGGATTATGTTGTTAGTGACTCAAATGTAAATATACATTTAGAAATTATATCGTCTCTACAGGCAGCCTGTGGCCACATCTGACATATGGATTAGGCAGAGCAAAATCTTTCCTAATTAAATTGTAAATCTCATTTGGAGAAACAATAACCAACTTGTTAGCGTTCTACCTACGCAGGCAGTGTCTGTGACCTATTTCTGTTGTGGGAGGATTTTTAAACTTAACAAAACAGGAGTACGAAAAAAATAATACTCAAATAATTTAATGAAACCAAGCCCTATATAATAAAACAGTACTAGAGATTTTAACTCAGAGTCTTCCCTACTTTTATTACAGAAGCTATCTTAGTATTTTTAAGATGCTAAAGATACATTTGGAATATCATAGGGTATTTTAAGGTCACATTTTATTTATATGTTTACATTCTTAAGGTGCACACTATTGCTATTCTTATGTGGGGGGAGGGGACTTGGAACCCAGGCTAGTTTGTGAGGTGTGTGTTTTTAAAATTATAATATGTTGGCGCTAGGCATTTTGCAGTTGCATGACAACTACCTTAGAAAACTAGTAGTGAAGACTATACTTCTTTCTTCTGACAACTTTTTTCTTATAGCTGTCGATGATACATGAATCCTGCCATCTTTTCAAAGCCTCAAGTCTCTATTTCTGCTACTTCTGCCTGCTACCTGCATGAACTTACAAACTGTCCCATTTGTTTATAAATCATGGTGACCAGTGGTGGGCATCAGCAGGTTTGCACCAGTTCGCCAGAACTGGTATTAGAAATTCTGGCTGGCCCCTCTGCCCATCCAAGTTTTGAAATAAAGTACTGTAGTCCTAATTTGGATGCAACTCAGGGCTTTCCTCCTGGCCACGCCCACCATACCACACCCACAATGTGGTCGTAAAAAAAAATTGGAGCCCACCACTGATGAATCAGTGAGCATCAGAAGCCCTGCTCAGGTCTTGCAAATGAAAAGTGATGGCTAACCTTATTGACTAAAGCAAAACAATCACACTTACTGTATTTGCCGGCGTATAAGATGCACTAGAGTATAAGTCACATCTCATTATTACCAAAATAGCCCACTGTAGGCCACTATATATAGTACAAGATGCACCCCATTTTTCCCAGTGTATTTTAAGGGAGGTACATGGGTCTTATATGCCAGCAAATACGGTATATACTGCCCCATAGTGCTTAGTGCACTCTAGTGCACTAAATCAATTTCCTGTTAGGTCCAATGCCTTCAATCTTTCCTAGCACAACTATCTTTTCCAGCAAGTGTGGCCTTCTTATGATATGTCCAAAAGATGATAGCCTCAGTTTACTCCTATTTCCACTGAGAGTTCAGTTTGATTAGATCTAGAATTTTTAAAAATCATTTTTCTGGAGCCCATAGTATCTGTAATTCAAATGAATAATTTTTCCCTACTGCCAGCTTTCTTCACTGTGCAGCTTTCATATTCATATGTCCTAATTGGGAATAGTATATTATGGATGATCTTAGTCTGGTGATACACCCACATAATTACACGTTCCATTCTAGTTCCTTCATAGCTATCTTTCTGAATCTCCCTCATCTTCTGATTTCCTGGCTGCCATCCCTATTTGGTCTCCTTGTTGAACTAAAGCAGGGGTTCTCAGCCTTTTTAAGATGGGGGCCGGGTCAAGCTCTCACAGACTCTTCTGGGGGCCAGACTATTTTTTAAATATAATATTTATTTATTTATTTATTATTTTAAAATTTCCCACTCTGGGTGGTGTACACACAATATCAGATAATACAAACCCCCCAGAACAAATAAAAAACAGAACAACCCAACAAATACTCCCCCCTTCCCCTCCCTACTCACACATAAACAAAAGAAAACGACACTCACAGAAAGCAACTATACAATTAATTCAATACCGGTGCCTCTGTTTTTATTAAATGCAAAGGTTTCTGGTGCTTTGCAAAAATGGAGTGCATTCACCAGAAAGTTGCATGCACCCAGTGATGGGATGTAACAGGTTCTCACCAGTTTGCCAGAACCGGTAGTAACTTTTCCCCAGTGTCCTGGAGAACCGGTAGCAGCTTTTTGGGGGAACCACCTTCGGGGCTTACCTTTTCACTGGTTCCCCCACTGCGCATGCGCGTCAAACACTTGGTGTGCGTGCATGCCTACAGTGCTTGACACATATGCATGGCCTCCTAGCTGTCCTCCTTGCTGTCCTTGTGTTGTGGGTGGGTGGGTGGGTTGAGGTGTGTGTGTGTGTGTGTGTGTGTGTGTGTGTGTGTGTGCGTGCTTATTTTTATTTTATTTTTAAATTATTTTTATTTTATTTTTTGGCTCCTCCCATGATGTCATGACATTAGCTCCGCCCACACTGTGATGACATCACGGTGGGGTAGTAAAAATCTTGACATCCCACCACTGCGTGCACCTTAACAAAAAACTCCCTCATTTAAAAAATACTCTCTCTCTCTCTCTCTCTCTCTCACACACACACACACACACAGAGGTAAACAAAAGGAGCTTTTCTACATCACCTGCCTCAGCTTGCCTCTGTCTCTAGTTTTGTTTTTTGTTTGCTTTTTAGAACATGAAATTTGTTTTCAATGCATTCCTATGGGAAACTGTGCTTTGCTCCTCTAGTGGCCATCTCTGGTAATGACCCGAAAAATAGCTCCCCCCCCCCCCCCAAAAAAAAAAAATGCTATATGCTGCAAGGACTGGATGGAATGGCATCGGGGGCTGGCCCTGTCCCACAGGCTGTAGGTTGTGAATGCCTGAACTAAAGTATAAAGACATCTTTAATAATATTTATTTATTGAACCTCAATATTAAAGTTATGGAATTCCTTTGCATACACGTTTTTATCATCCATAAGCAACTGTAAACCTTCTTTTGCATTTTCTTCTTTCATCTTTTTCAATAGTTGTTTCAACTTAGTAATTTCTGCCAATAATATCTAAGGTGCAAATCTTAAATTACTGTAGTTTTTTCCAATAGTTTTCATACCTGCACAACATGAATCTAATTCAGCTTTCTGTATATGTTCTGCATATTGATTAAATAGATAGGGTAATAAAATTTACCTTCATATTATCAGTGGTGTCACTGCCTATTCCCACCAGTAAGTAGCTTTTTGTCAACTGCATCAAGAGAATCAAATTCTGTGACACAGCCACTAATCCTTGTTTCTTTTCCGTATAATTCTTCAGCATACTATTTCTATCTTTGTTCAGTCAATATATTCTTTGAACTTTCTACACCCCTATCTTCATTCAGAATTTCCTTTGATTCTTTTTATTTGATGAATGAGATCACTTGATTTCCTCCCCTTTCCTATTGATCTTTCCTATATCATAGCTCTGTAGTAGCTCTCTTTGTCTCTGTGTAACAATTGCTGAAAAGTGCATTTATGATAATACATCTGGTTTCAATCCACAGTTGTTCTGATTTGTAGTCAACTGTGAGTAGTAATGAAAAAAATCTTATCCAGGTATATTATTTATATTAAACTTTATCACATTGTTGTTTTAGTATTCTCCATCTTTACTGTATCAGCATTTCATGATCTGTACTACAATCAATTCCTTGACTTATTTTTGCAGTGAGAATATGGGTTCTCCATCTTCTCCTTCCCATTTTATAGGTTTTTTTGACATCTTTTTGGCTATCTCATGGCATTCATGTGTTGTTCTTCAATTGCACAGTCGATTCCGACCCTTTGCAACCCTATGGTCCAGTGCCTGCCAGGTACCCCCATCCTCCACCATCCTCCTCAACTCGCTCAGCTCTGTGCCCATTGCATCTGCAATACCATCTAGCCATCTCATTTTTGGCTGCCCCCTTCTTCTTTTGCCCTCAACCTTTCCAAGCATCAAGGCTTTCTCAAGTGAGTCTTCACTTCTCATTTGATGTCCAAAGTACTTTAGCTTCATCTTTACTATTTGCCCTTCTAAGGAGCAGTCAGGGTCGATTTCTTCTAAAATTGACCTATTTGTTCTCTTTGCTGTCCAGGGGATTCTCAAAACTCTTCTCCAACACAACATTTCAAAGGCCTCTATTCTTCTGCGCTCAGCTTTTCTAATGGTTCAGCTTCATTTGTACAACAGTCTAATAGATTGCCTGAAGCATATCATTGTCACGACAACATTGCTCTTCTGGTTCATTTTTGGATCCCAAGCCAAACTCTTCAACAATATTTTATTCTGCTTTATTTCCTAATTTCCCATTACAGTCACTCATTATTGTCAGCACATCCTGTTTTAGTGTGTGATATATTTCCTTCTGGACATCTGCACAAAAGCTCCTGGCTTTATCTTTATTAGCATGTGTAGTAGGAGCACAGACCTGACTGACTGTTGTTTCGATAAGCTTTCAATGAAGTATACTTTATATTATTTGGTCAGACTTCACACCACAGGCTCACCACTGCCTATGTTACCTGTTATTTCACTATTAGAGCCATCTCCTTTCCTTTAAGCATGTCATTTTCAGAGTAAAATGTTTGGTAATCTGACTAAAAATGTAATATTCCAGTCTATTTTTGTTCATTTACACCAAGTAGTGTAATCTTTAAACATCCAATATATAATAGTAATTATGGGGTTAAAACTGTGGTTTAATAACCTCACTCCATCTCATGTGTCAAATGAACTTTTGATTAGACATATCTGGTGGAGGTTTCGGGGGTGTGTGGCAAACTTAGAGCAATAAAAAAAATCTTTCTATTGATTTGCAATAAAAAAGGTAAATGGCCATGTATACCATGTCTGCTTGTTGAATCTTTTTTTATCTTCCCCATCCCCTAATTTTTGCATCATTGATATCATTCCTAGCATATATGAAAGGTCACATTATTACTCTATTTTTTGAAATATATCTGTGGTCTTAAGGAAAATAAGACCTAAATCTGTGTTTCAGGTAGTCTGTCAATGTAGAAACTAATCAATGGACCTCTGCTGCTGTCAAGTAACATGTTCTAAAAAAAACTTCTGCACAAACAAAACAAAACACAAAACAACACTCAGAACAGTTAAGTAATCGGGGGGGGGGGGAGAATTACATCGAATAACGTTAAGGTCCTATGGAATGCATCGGATAACAACCGCTAAAGCCTGTGCAGTTACAATGTATCTCGATGGAACTTTAATGTTATCCGATCCATCCCATAGGATTTTAACATGCATTGGATAACACTAAAAATCGGATAACACCAAGACTTGTGGAACCAAGTCTTTGCATTATCCGAGGTTTTACTGTACATATGTTCAGATGGTTTCCAGCCAAAGCTACCACCTGTTAGAGGAAGAACACTAAGCTGGGTAAACAGAGATGATGACACAATTCATCCAGTCAGTTTTGATGAGAGTTCTCTGGCATGAAATCTTTTGCTTTCTAGCAGGCAAAAATGAAAGTGCAAGAGTTTAAAACTAAACAATTAAGATTGTGAGTGACTCATGCTGATTGTGGTTTTCTTATACTAATCATTTCAATAGTGGTTAAATGATGTGGATGCAAAACTATATTACTTGAGAGATAAGGCGCCTGGAGGTAGATGGTAGTAATGTTCAAGGCATTAAATTCAGTTGTGGTTGAGGGAAAATATGTGTTCTATCTAGCCAGCATAGTTGAAGCTGAAGAGGCACCTGTAGTGTTCGTGCCATTTATGAAATGGAACTTGAAAAATCTTATTTTCATGACCTGGGGGTCAGTTGTTATCCTCCTGGAGATGTGGCTAACCAGCCAAGAAAGCCTGCAGATGTGTGTGCATTAAGCCATGTCTGCATTCCTCTTCAGCATAGGAAGATCTCTGTACTCTTTTTTTTAAAATGCCTGCAGCCACAACTGACTGACTTAACTAAAAGTAGCTCAGAGAGTAAGCTCTACTTCTCTAGGTCACCCATATTTTTAAAATTGATTTGCTGGAACTTTCTAGTATCAAAGGCACAGACAGGCAATTTCCAATCTTTTGTACCCCTTACAAAACTGGAGAGAAATGTGAAATTTTGGCCATTGACCTTTCTTAAAACTCTCTGTACTGAGGTAGTCTATCAGTTTATATTTCTCAAAAAAAAAAAAAAAAAAAAAAAAAAAAAAAAACACCACACATCTCCCTGCTGTAAACAGCTGACAATACCATTTGTGGACCTGTTGCTCCAGAGTTTAAAAAGGGGAGAAAAAGTTGTGGTGCAAAAGACCATTGAATACCCAGAATTAATTAGCCGTTGTTATTATTATATACACACCGGACACAGCCTTGCTATTCTACTGTGGAAGAACACACATCTATGGACTTTTAGTCTTCCATTTACCTAGATCCGGCTTTTGGAAGAATGGGTGATTCCAGACAAGGCTTCGATCATGCAGTTCCCTCATTTCCAGAAGTTATCTGCCTTTTTAACTCTCTGATGTTTGTCTACTGCTTCTTCTTTCTTTTCAGAATTGAAATTATGAAGAATAGAATAGCTGCACTGACTAGTAGCACTAGGAGCCTTTGATCTGGAAACTAATATTCTGCTATCAAATCAAAGAACCCCCAAAAATATACTTTTACTGATTTTACTATACTGGAGTATAGTATTATCATGTGTTATTTCCATATCAATATAAACTGTATCTCATACAAAAATAATCAATATCTTTTCCCTCATACAAAATAGATAATCAATATCTTTCCCCCTATGCGCCACATCAAACTTGATAGTTCTTTCTGTCTTAAAAATGCCTTTTTGGCTGCTGACAGTAAAAATTAAAATGTCTTTCTGAAAGTTTGTTCCTTGCATGAGTGAGGATTAGATGCTATAAAAGAGTGTGATTTAACACTTTACATAAACATGTCTTCGGATTCACTATTTGATTAATCAAAATCTCATAATATGTCGGAGGTTCTCATCCAAGAATATGCATTCTGGCATTTGCCAGTTATAGACTTTACAGGATTTTTGGATGTTGGGGAGATGATGGGGGTTTTTTAAAGAAAAAAATCAGCACAGATCACATGTTACAAATAAAACTAGAAACTGTGTCACCTTACCTCGTTTGCAACGAAATCTCCATCAAAGGCATTAGATTTCTGTGAGGTCTGGAAGAGGTTTTGAAAGCAAGTCCAGAATGACTGCAGGGAAATGTACCTTAGGAGCAGTGAGCAGTTACAAAATAATACAGCTCAGTTGTAAGGAGATTGTTTTAATCCCCAGCTAGATGTGGGGCAATTCTGTTTTCACATTTCGAACACGACTGTTAAAAGCAAATGCATATATATTGGGAAGACATTTCCTCTGACAAGATTCTGTGGCAAAAATGTATACATATGCATTTGAAACAAAAATTACCGGCTACCCCTTCTAGAGTGCGAACCCTCCCAGCAAAAACAGAACCAAACAATTGTCAGGATTAATTAGGTCAGGAAGTTGTGGAAGCCAGCATTGTGCCCAAGCCTCAGAGGCACTCGGTGAGTTCAGTATAAGTACATAGGGTATAAGTACCATGTAAATCTGATAGCAGTGGTTTACTATGACCTGATATTGTGTAATTTGTAACTATGATTGGGGACTCTGGGGATTTTGAACTGTAACTGTGATTGGGGATTGGGAATTTCTGATATGTTTTTGATTTTGATTTTGTATTATTTGAAGTGTTGCTGAAATGTTTTATTAATTGATTATAGTGTTGAATGTTATATTTGTGAGTTTTTGTGAGCCGCCCTGAGTCGGTTGCACCGAGTAGGGCGGTATATAAATTGAATGAATGAATGAATGAATGAATGAATGAATTAATAATAATAATAATAATAATAATAATAATAATAATAATAATAATAATAATAATAATAATAATAATAATAATAATAATAATGCACACAGCATAGGGTAAACGCAAGACCGGGCATCCATATTCCTGCACGCTAATTTGTGGCAAGGTTAAAATGGCAGGTCAATAATGATAACATCTCAACTTTGTTGCTGGCTGCCTAGATTTCTGACAAATTGTTCGAAGAATCTGGAAACTTTTTTTATATACATAATGGGGGTTGTCAGGTTGTGAAGCCAAGTTTTAACCTCTAATTTTGGAAGGTGGTGTGAGAAACAATGGAGTAGAGGCACAACAACAAAGAAGTATCTGAATGTGCAAGTAGTAAAGTAACAAATGGATATGGAGGTGGAAAACAGCATGTTTTAAAAGTTCTGTAAGTTACCTTCTTACAAGATTGGACTAAGGAAGAGTCCTTTCGGAGAGGGATGCATTCTTCCAGTTGCCTTCCTGAAGGGAAACTTTGAGCAACACACAACTACTTCCTTTAATTTATTTTGCCACTATGTACCTCCACCTCCAACTCTAGATAGGTTGAGGCTTAATGTTAGAAACATTGAACTTCTTCAGGTGCCGTATCCATTCCAGATATTGGCTATCATCATGGCGATACTCTTCCTGTTCTTAACTCCTCAGAACAGTTTTTCTTGTCAGCTTAATACCCTCCCCCCTAAATATTGATTTCATAGTATCCCAAACTATATCATATTTTACTTCACCCGTATCGTTCCATTCCCAGTTGTCCTCCCATTTTCTAATTGCTTGTTCTTTAGTCTTTTTATCTTTGAATATTTTTGAGTCATACTTCCAATTATAACCTTTTCTTTTTGCTCCCTCCAATTTCAACTCAAGTAACACTCTAGCATGATCTGACTCCTTAAAGATACCTATGTCAACATCTTCCAAGCATTTCATCATATTATTTGTGACCAATACATAATCTATTCTGGAGTACGTATTGTGGACCTGTGAGAAATAAGTATAACCCCTTTCTGACCCTTTTATTTCTCTCCATGCATCCCTCAGGCCTAATGCTTCAATCCAATTATTTAAAATTTGTTTTTGATATCTACTTCTACCTTTCATTGTATTTGTACTATCTATATCCGATCTTGTCAAGTTAAAATCTCCTGCTACTATCATGCTTGTACTTTTTTCCACTTCCAATATATGGTGAATTTTGTCCAAAAATTCTTTCTGCTGTTCATTGGGAGCGTATATATTTACCAATGTTATTTCTTCTCCTTCTATATTACCCTTTATTATTAAATATCTTCCCTCTGGGTCTGAAATAACTTTATCCGTGACAAATCCCAGCCTCCTAGATATAAATGTTGCTACCCCTCTCGATTTTGAAGATCCATAAGGAGGGCAGATAAATAAGGAGGGCAGGCCCCAGGAAGTGTTGAAGGATATTTGGGAACAAGATCTAAATATTAAAATTGATAACACAGTGTGGAAGAAGAATTGGAGGAGACGGATAATGAGAATGTTGTCTGTGAGAGTGAAAGAGCATAATTACAAAATGTTATGGAGGTGGTACCTGACCCCAGTTAGGCTTCACCAAATGGATAAAAAAGTAAGTGATATGTGTTGGAGATGTAGACAAACAAGAGGAACGTATGAACATATGTGGTGGAGTTGCAATGTGGTAAAGATTTTTTGGAGAAAAATAGAAGAAGAAATGTCAAAAATAATGAAGATGAGGCTTGTACTTGGGTCAGGTACGGCCTTACTGACAGATGTGGACAGCATAAATGTGGATGATGATAAAAGAGAACTGTTATCTATAATGTTAGCATCAGCAAGACAATGTATAGCAAGGAACTGGAAGAATGATGTAATATTAAAGATTGAGGATTGGTATAAAGAAATGTGGGGACTTGCCCTAAATGATAAATTAACGTGGGAATTGAATGTGGCAAAAGGATTAGTTCAAGAAAACAAATTTTTAAAAATCTGGAATTTATTTGTGAATGCAACATTGAACGGGGGGGGGGGGGAAGGAGGCCGATACCAGAACAAAGAAGTTTTTGGACCTGAAAGAAGTTGATTCCCCATCATCTCCTTAGCAATGTAAATAGCACAAGGGTGGTAGTTACAAATTAAGTATTGATTGGGTTTTCATAAGACTTTATTATATTATGTTTTTATGTTATAATAAGTTGTTAGTTTGTAATGTATATGATTTTTGTCTTTTTTATTTTGTTACCACAACTATATATGAGACAATGTAAACTCCAACAGTTATTGTTTTAAAGCTATATTGTAGTGTGGTTTTGTTTGAAAAATTCAATAAAAAATTTTTTTAAAAAAAAGAACAGTTTTTCTGACGACATTCCACGTCAGTCTCTCAGGTTCTTTGCTCAGAAAGTCTGTCTATGTCCAGGGCTTCTCTTCCCAGGGGTCTTTCCTTGCAGAGTGAGTTGGAGTATTCTATATATGGAAAGCAGACTAGCATATGGGGTTATGCTATTCCTCATGATGTGGCCAAGGTATCGGAGCTTTCTTTGCTTAATATAAGACTTGGGCTTGGAAAATGAGCTTGCCACCCCTGATATATATATATATATTAAAGATGGTAAATATGCTTTCTTTTATTTCCATACCATTCATGTTGCACTATATAGAAAGTAGACTAGCATATGGGGTTATGCTGTACTGGTTGCAGAGGTTGTCCATGTTTCCAGCGAAGAGCAAGTTGATCTGGGCTCTGAATTTCTTTACATTTTGGAATACAGTGGTACCTCAGATAATGTTTGCATTGAATAATGCTAAAATCGGATTTTGTTGTTGTTGTTGTTGTTGTTCAGTTGCAGTCAATTCCGATCCTTTGCGACCCCATGGGCCACTGTCCGCCAGGCACTTGTCCTCCACCATCCTCCTCAACTCGCTCAGCTCTGTGCCCATTGTGTCTACAATTCCATCTAGCCATCTCATTTTGGGCTGCCCCCTTCTTCTTTTGCCCTCCACCCTTCCCAGCACCAGGGCTTTCTCAAGTGAATCCTCTCTTCTCATTTGATGTCCAAAGTACTTTAGCTTCATCTTTACTATTTGACCTTCTAAGGAGCAGTCAGTGTTGATTTCTTCTAAGATTGACCTATTTGTTCTCCTCGCTGTCCAGGGGACTCTCAAACCTCTCCTCCAACACCACATTTCCAAGGCATTTATTCTTCTGCGCTCAGCTTCCCTTATGGTCCAGCTCTCACAGCCATACATTGGGGAATTTGAGGCAAACATTTGCATTGCACGACTAAAATTGCTTGCTGTTAGGTTTGTGTTTCTCTGGACAAAGGCAAAGGCTAACAGCAAGGGATTCGTCCTGCCCACCCTGTTATTTCATCAGGGGAGGCAGGGCAAATCTCTGCCTTTGCCTTTGGGTTGGGGGTTGAACTGGCTTTTTTTAACATTGTGTGATCAATGCATCACACGTTAAAAACCAAATAACGTTAACACCTGTGGAACCAAGTCTTACAGTTATCCGAGGTACTAGTGTACTGTATTTTGTTTTAACCTGAAATTTACTTCAGGTATTTCTCTGCTTTCCAAAACTTAGCCACACCAACATCAATGATGAGGGGGGAAATCAGTCCTTACTGAAAGTTACAGTAAAACAAAAAACCTGCCACATAAATAAACAGAGCAAATCCATAAGAACAACATAACATCCTGGTAACACCACTTCTCTCAGACAAGCTGGGCCTGTAAGGGAATCACATATTTTGCAAATGAAAAGGCTTTGGAAATTGACTCTTTCAGAGATACAAGGTCCTACACAGGCTATGAAGTGTTAATCACAAATCTGTCTCCCGTTGAGTACTCGTGTGCTGCTCAAAATTTACCTGCAGAGAACCTACCTGAGGATCAGGCATGTTCTACAAAAAGCTATCCTTTCCAAAGGGGTTAGAAATGTCAGTTTTCATTTCACAATTGCCAGTATAAATTATTCACTTGGGTAAAAGGCAGAAACAGAGTTTAATCTTCTAGAAAATAAATAGCAGAATTAGGAGGGGGGGAGCAGTCACTGCCACTGATTTATATGGGGAAGATAAAACGGAAATCTCTTGTCGTAACTGTATAGAGCCACCATGTATTTTGTCTGTGCATCAGTTCTTATTAACACATTGTTTATATCACAGAATGCCTTAAATATTTTATGTACAGATCTATTAAAGCACTAGTTTTATCGTACAAAAAAGGTACTTTGGGTGTCAATACTGATATAACACACTTAATCTCAATTCCCTCCGTTCAGCCTGCAGTTTTCCTGGATGAAAGCCAATGTGCTTCGAACAATGTATACCGTATATACTTGAGTATAAGCTGACCTGAACATAAGCTGAGGTAACTAACTTTGACCTGAAAACACAGGAAAATAGATTGACACCAGTAGAAGCTGAGGGTGGGAAATGCAGCTGCTGCTAGTGAGTTTCAATAATCAGAATACATGAAAATATGGTAAAATTCATTAAGTTGGTGGCTTATCTCAATCCGGCACGGTCTTGGGACCCTGGTGGTTGTTGACCCGAGTATAAGCCGTGTCCCCTTTTTGGAGCTCATTTTTGAGGCTCAAAAACTTGGCTTATACTCGAGTATATACAGTATATGAAATATTAGCAAAGGTATTACTCACCTATAACTATAGTTGACAGGAAGTGGGCTTAAAAAGTTAGATCTGCAGAGACATTGGTGAAGCTTATATATGTAGGCCTTCACCGAGTGCTGAAAATTCACCTGTTAGAATTAGCTTGCGTAGATCTCACAAATGAACAGTTATAAGGATTTTGTGTAGACATAATACAAAGCAGGTGACAATTACTGAACTCCGGATGTTCCCAGATGATACATGGATGGGAGGTGTATTCAAAGCAACCATGTTGGACTAGCATTGTTGCTTGAGTCATAGTGGGAACAATCAAGACAAAACTCTCTGAAGCAACCTATGATAGTCACAGCCCATAGCAGAATAGGATTACATTCTTTGAACATCTTTTTAAAGGTTTCCTTGTTCTTGGCAAAAAAAAATTCAGTGCAACCATTCTGAAAGGCTGAAATTAGCCCACAAAAATCTGTATTATTTTGTATTAAAACTGATTTGTCTGATCTCATTTCAACCTTTCTTTAGTTATCCTGGAAGATCATTACACCTGAAGAGTGACAAGTAGGAGTGTATCCCCACTGAGTTTTCTTTGTCCTTCCAGAGTCAATATGCAACATGTTCAACACAACTGTCAACAACGCTATTCTCTTGAGCTCATAGTAATCAAAAGCAATGTTCCTTACCGGTTCTGCTCCTATCTGGTAAGCAGATGTTACTGTTTTATGCCTCTTCCAGTAGGAAAAGGGTGTTATCTAACTATAGTCTAGTATGAATTATATATAGGAAGGGGTCCAGAACCTTTAACCAATAGAAAATGCGTATAACAGCTAGATTAATAAATAAAACTGCTTGTTGCGACTACATTACACCAGTACTACACAAGCCTCAGTGGCTGCAACTTTACTTCTGGGATACAATCAAAAGTGATTACTTCAACAATCAATACGCAGTACTTCCTTTAAAGGACTCTTTCACATGAAGTTGACCATAAATTTAGCACAGGGGTTTCCAATCTTTTCGCACCAATGGCTGGACCATGCCCCCTCAGAAAGCTGAGCGGGCAGGTTTTGCCCTGCTGTAAACTGCGGCAGATGCATTTCTGCATGCACAGGTGTGTTTACAGCTGTCATAAACACATCCACTTCCATTTCCGGGGTTGTCACCGTGGACTGGATGATTTGCCGCCACGGGCCAGGTCAGTAGGCTGCAGACCCCTGATTTAGAACTTCCTTAGAGATGCTTTTCTAACGGCCACCACCCTCAAAGGATGGGTAAGCAGTTATCAGAGAGGACTTCCAACAATGGCCTCTGAATTATGGCTCTTCTTCCTCAGATATGTTCACTGGTACCATTCTTTTCTTCCAGACGCTTAATGATATACTTTGTTATTGCATATTTTTAATGTACAGAAACCTCAGCTACAGTAATACCTCGGATAATGCTAAGACTTGGTTCCACAAGTCTTGGTGTTATCCGATTTTTAGTGTTATCCGATGCATGTTAAAATCCTATGGGATGGATCGGATAATGTTAAAGCTCCATAGAGATACATTGTAACCGATGCATCCCATAGGACCTTAACGTTATTCGATCCAATTCTCCTCCTGATTGCTTAACGTTATGCGATTTTAGCGTTATCCGAGGTAAACGTTATCCGAGGTATTACTGTATTTGCCTTTTTAGAGGTGATCATTACTGGTTTTACTTGGTTTGTCATTGCATCTGGAAATCACATACTGCTGTGCCACTGTCTATCTGCTGCTTCTGAAGGACTTAATGGCAGTTTAAGGATACACAAGGCCAATATACTTCTTCCAATATACTTCTTGAGTAGACTGTTATTGTTGCTTTACTATAATGTTACATACTCTGAATGTAGAAATAAACTACTGCTTTTCAATATAATAGTACACAATGTTTATATCTCTTGTGGGCAACATCAGCTGCTACCCCACACAACTTTGGCTACACCTACAAGAATAGGTGGGCTATTATATCACAGTCCATTAAGCTTGGTAGGAGATTACTGTACTTGTATCTGTATGCCCAAGAAACCACCATCCTTCCCAAAACCAAGCTGTTTGGTGGCAGAAATTATAATTCCAATATTTTTATTTGTGATGAAGCTACAGCACAGTGGGCCAAGCTTAGAAGATAAACTATCTCTTTGTCAACATTTTTTTAAAAGTAGCAATGTTATTCTGTCTCAATATGTTGGCAAAATTAAAGGTGGGGAGGGGGGAAGAAACAACAGTACAATATGGCACTTTAAATAACAATAACTTTGGTTGTAGGTGCATTGGCATGTTTGTGTGGTCTAAACAGGGTTAGTTGAGGTTGGAGGAAGAAGTGATATGTCACGTGATGTGATTCTGAATGTTATTTCACAAAGGGCAAATAAAAATTTATTTCGAATTTTTAATCTTAAGTGATTCATCACATCAGCAGTGGTCTAGCAGAGTCAAATCCTTTTTTTTTTTTTTGCTTTTCTCCCCTTTCCACAGTGGAAGTGTTCAAATTGCCCATATCACAAAGTGGCTCATTTATTAAGCCACCTCACAATACCAGAAAGGAGCCTTTTACAGTTGCAAGGCTTAGTTTTGTCCCTTTCCAACAATTCCATGCAGGTCTAGAGTGTACCTACTAGCACGAAAAATAGAACCCCCTAACATGAACTCAAATTCTCTTATCAAAACAAACTTGACAGTCTTTAAAATGCTACAATAATCTTGTTTTAAAGTTCCCCCCATCTTTTTCTTATTTTATATTTTCTCCCCGGCCTTTCCTCCCTTCAATTGTCTACTATGATATTAACAGCTACATAGATTATATGGAAACACCAATGCCAAGCAGAAAGCTTATGCATGAAAATGTTCATTATCCTCACAGGATAAACTAGTCTTTATAGCCACTTGATGAGGACTGAGAGACTGACATGCCTTTTTCCATTTTGAAATAACTTTTTAAAAGAAGACGTTTGCATTGCCATTATATTTTGTTCTTGGACATTTCCCCAACTATGAATGTCATTGCAATGTGCAACAAAACAAAGTCTTCTGTACGGATAAATTTTTAAGAAACAGAAGTATATATATGTAGATACAGTACATCATACTAACATATAAGCAATTCTATATTGAATTAGATGAAGGGTGTTATAGAATACAAGAAAACAGTGAAATGTTAACATGTTCATGTGTATTTCTAAAGCAAGCGGTATACGTATAAGAACACATTCACAGAAAGAGGAAAACCACTTGACATATTTACTAAATGCAGGCTTTGGGGATATTTTTACCTCAGACATATATTCTTCATCTACACCATGCAAAAAACAACAACAAAAAAAAAAACCACCACCCTTCAGAAAAGTGAAATACTAGCTTATTATTAAGTAGGGATGAGTGTATAACTTCCACCAGTTTTTATTTTTTACCGAGGAAAACAAGACCATTTAGTTTTTGGCATCTTGAAAGCACTTAGCAACTGGGATAAGAAAACTTTTTAAATATGTTTATCGTAAAGGTCAATACTAAACCTTATCTGTACAAGTAATTTTCAACATGTCATTAAAAATGAATATAAAACATTATATACATTTACACAGACATGCATGAATACAAAATATACAAAGGTCATTTTGACCAATACTCAGTCAGCTTGGGAGCATTTCAGTGAACAAAACAGTAAAAAATAATATATGGACACTTAAGAGCAATGCTTCAAGCTTTGGTTTATTCTTAAATTAATTAGCTGCATTTAATATCCTGCAGTCTTAATAAATCATTTATTCTTGGGGGGGGAAATGGTTCCTTTCATTGGTCCATCCCAAAATAGTAGGTTGGTTTTCACAAGCAAAAGTACAGTTCCACACATGGAATTAACTGATAAGTTTACTGTTTCTTTAGTGCACCTATTAGCTGCTTCTATATTTGGAATGCTTTTAAATACTCTTGAGGAACAGAAATCTATTGAATTTTTTTTAAAAAAACAAAGTTCATACTTTTTCACAGCTTTTTTACACCTTTTAAAAAGTCTGTACAAGTATATATAAAAATAATTCCAATATGGCACAGAAGTGAAATTCCACTAAACAAAACAGAACAAAAAACAAACAAACCCCTCCTTTTCGATAAGTTTATAGTCATTCAAGAACAGTTTCCTTGCTCTATACAAAGTGAGCTTCCCTGTGCTCCAGTTCTTGCATCCGCTTTGGTCTTAATCTCTGGTAAGTGGGCTTCAAGTCTGTAGGGGAAATCATGTCAACACTGGCTTTCTGCTGCTTTGCCTGCTGGCTAGAGGAGCCTGTTGAGCTCTGGGCAAATCCCGGACTCACCATCAGCTTTGGATGCTCATCTTTGATTTCTGCAGTGCCAAGTAGGGATGGTGTAGAACTCTTGTCATTTGATTTGGCCTTATTGTTGGAAGGTGGCTTATAGAATGTCCCTGGCGGTGGCTGCAAAGTTCTCGGTGCTCTGAAAGCAACGTGAGGATTGGTATCTCCGCAATGTCCTTCCACCGCTGTCCTTGCAGCCTTGACGGGTACTGTATATGGCTTATTGGGAAGTATGGCATTTACTGAATTGCTAGCAAGAGAGCTTGGTGCAGGTAAGGCACATGTGCTTACAGACTCTTGTGTGCGGCTTTCCTGGGGTATATTAGTCACAATCATTGCAGTCTTTGCAGTCATGTCATACTGTTTATACTGTTTATCCCAACTTTTTTTCAGAAGCTGTGGGTCGTAACAAGAAAACCGACAGCCAGCATTAACGGCTGAAAGTGACTGTGCCTCAGAGACTTCTTCGGTAACAGGATTTCTTCCAGGTTTTTCCTGATCTTTGCAGTTTCGCTCATTCAAAACACAGGGAGGAAGCATCTGACCTAGAGGTAAACTCACAGGACGAATAACTGGCTTTCCCCTTTGACAGCGTAGCTGAACTTTGGTTATTTGACGATTAGGTCTTAATAACTGACAGACTTTATCATCATCTTCAGTTGGGGGAACAGATTGCTCATTAGGTTCATCTGAAACAGCAGTCACGAGGTTGCCTAAGGAAGAGAACAAATTGACGATGAATGTCAGATTTGCCACCTGAAAGCATAAATTTGAACAACACTGTCAGGAAAGCAAGTTGATAACTACTCGGCATTTAAGGAATGATTATACT
Source organism: Furcifer pardalis (assembly GCA_030440675.1). Lineage (NCBI taxonomy): Eukaryota > Metazoa > Chordata > Lepidosauria > Squamata > Chamaeleonidae > Furcifer > Furcifer pardalis. The sequence continues at coordinate 176,615,007 of CP126891.1, forward strand.
TCAAGCAGAATTAGTATTAAGGCACTTATTTTCAATTTTTATTCTGTTGAGAATAACTTTTAGACATCCGTTCTTGACAATCATAGTTTGTTGCCTTATGGCAGGTCAGGCAGCTAAAAACCTCAATTGCTTCCTAAAGTGGCATCTCATTCTGCCTGCTGAGTTCCATTCATTACAATATAACTTCCTTTTTAATATATTAGGTAAAGGTTTCCCTTGCTCGAAAGCCAGTCATATCTGACTATAGGGTTCAGTGCTCATCTGTTTCAAAGCTGAAGAGCCAGCGCTGTCTGCTTCTGCAGACGTTTCCATGGTCATGTGGCAGGCATGGCCAGACACCAGAGCTCACGGAACGCTGTTACCTTCCCACCAAAATGGTCCCTATTTATCTACTTGCAATTTTTTGCTTTCAAACCGCTAGGTTGGCAGAAGCTGGGACAAAGACGGGAGCTCATTCCGTCCTGCAGTACTCAGGAATTGAACTCTGACCTTCTGCCTCCCAATCAGCGTCTTAGCCACTTGAGCAAAAAAAAATTCTGTATATTCCATACATCCTTCTAAGTACAGAACTTGACATCTCAAATGAGCTCTATTTGTGTGTTGAGCTTAAAAGCAACACTGACACACTGCATCAGATAGTGGCAAGCTCACAACTAAACTGCTAATCATATGCTAACAGTTTTAGTTCAAAAGTAGACAAAGGATCTGCTGAATGGACTCAAGTAAAGCCATTTAGATGACTGGCTGGAGCATCCAATTTCCTGTGCTGAGTTTGGATCTGTACCCTTCCAGTTTACCACTACACTCTGATATTAACCACGAAGGAAGCTGTAACTGCAACAGTTCTGGACTTCAAAAAACAGACTGTAACCATTTAAGTGCTTTGGACATGCCTATCCACTTAATCACCGTCATGAATAACCACACAATATGTACCATAAATCAGTCAGGAACAAAAAAGGATGCCTTTTCTGGGAAAGGAAGGCAGGAGGAAGCCTTGTACAGACAAAGGAAAAGACTAAGAAAAGAACACAAACATCTCTGGTCAGCAGCTGTAAAAATAGTTCACTGCTTGAAGAAACTGTTCAGCAGGCTCTTTTTTTTTTTCATTTTCATATAATTCTCTTTCAACCAACAGACTGAAAAAAAGTGACCATTGAGTTATACCAGCTCAGGCACAAAATATGTATATTTTAGATATATCTATACCTATAATATAGTGGAAATGGTGAAAAGACCATACTTGATTTGATTTGCAGTTCTCAAAAAAAGTTTAACAGCTATCTATATACAGATCAAGAAAACTAGCTATTCATTTTTGTGTGTAGATAATAAATTGTTGATTAACTGAAATACAACAGTTAAGCAGTTATTGGATTAAAAATATATGAGAGAACTAAGGCCAACTCCAAAAAGCAAGATACATAGAAAGAACTGCCTCCATCAATGCAAAAAGCTTTCTGGGGAGTTTTTTGGGTAGCACAGAGGTTTGTAGAAAAAAGAGGAGGCAATAATTAATGGCATGGTGCTGAATTTAGGTCTTTATTTATAGCAGCAGAGAATCTTTTTCTTAGATAAATATGAACCCAAGAAGCCGGCCTAGAAAAACCACACTGCCTTCTATTTTGTATCTGAACATGCAGGAAGTGGTAAACTAACAGGATCACATTCTTATAATTAAAGAAACTGACCTGGTTCTTTTGTAGGTTGAATGTGGTTTTCTGGAAATGAGAAAGATAAAGGTTCAGAAGGAGGAGGAACATTTTTCCTGCAAAGACTCTGTTTTGTTTCACGTTCACAGTTGCACTGTGGGAATGAATGACAAGCATTCTCTATAGCAGTGATGGCAAACCTTGGCACTCCCACTGTTCTTGAACTTCAATTCCTAGAAGCCCTTATCAGCAGGAGTGCTGACTTGGGCTTCTGGCAATTGGAAGTCCAAGAATACCTGGAGTGCCAAGGTTCGCCATCATGACTCTATAGCAATCATACCTCAACAGGAAAGCCTAGTGGGATGTAGCCTAGCAATGTTGATTTGTAGGTTCTACAGGAAGTCTCTCAACCTACTCCTTTAGCCTTTGAGCACGAGAATTACAGTAATACCTTGGATAACGCTAAGACTTGGTTCCACAAGTCTTGGTGTTATCCGATTTTTAGTGTTATCCGATACATGTTAAAATCCTATGGGATGGATTGGATAACGTTAAAGCTCCATAGATACATTGTAACCGCACAGGCTTTAGCGGTTGTTATCCGATCCATCTCATAGGTCCTTAACATTATTCGATCTTATTCTCCTCCCCCAGATTACTTAACGTTATGTGATTTTAGCATTATCCGAGGTAAACGTTATCCGAGGAATTACTGTATTGTTCTATTTTAAGTGGAATGAGTAAAGCCTGTGGTATGTTCTAAATTCCACTGAAAGGGGATAGCAGGGGCAGTAATATGGCTAGGCCTAAGAGATTTGGTTTAATGTATACTTCCCGTATCTCCTGAACCTGCTAAAAAGTCCCATGTTTCACACAAATAGGGCGAATCTACTACAACCAGAGTATGGGATTGTTTACATCCCTGCGTTTTGGAGGAAGCTAGATTGGGCTTAATAGGGTCGCTAGGAGGTCTGGTATGTCAGTTGGCGTGATCCTCGCATCCAATGTCATACAGACCTCAAGCAACCCTATTTGGCTCCCACCAGCCTGCTGTCAGAAGGGATTTTGAGGGTGGGGGAGGTGATACAGAAGGGGTAATTATTGTTTGCTTGTCTCTCAAAGCACTAGTGGAGAAAAACATTACAGAAATCCCTTCCTCCATGCCTCTTCTTGCTGCTACTTTGCCTACCTTTTAAAAACCCACACCACGTAACTTCAGCATAAAAAGAAAACACAGACACACACACACACCCTGCCAGGAGCTTCAGAAAGACCACGAGGACCAACAAAGATGCTGTTGGATCAACGTCTTTAAGAGCAAACCGGCCCAGTCCTGCAGCGGAGTAAACAGCCTCTTAGTCACTTATGCTTATTGATTTCAGGGGTGACTGAAAAACAACATGGGATGTTTTTATTCTAATATATTACTAATGACAGGGACATACCGGCATAAAGCATCAAATATGGTGGTAGAATTTTTGTTCCAACTGGTATCTGTTAGTAACAAAGCTGCATATGACAAATTCAGAAATCTTGGTCACCCTGTGCATTTCTTTACAGGCAACAATCCCAATAAATGCTTGGTTTTCAAGAATAGAAGTATGTGAATTTTGCTAAAATAAACAGTAACTCTGAGGGACTAAAACAGGGACTCTCAACCTGCTGCCGGATGTGGCCCATGGCACCATTTCATGTGCCCCACCACCACCTTCACCACACCAGGAAGTGCTATGTGGTGGAGGAAGGGCAAAGTGGCCATCCAGCCCCTGAAGCTATCTGAGGGAGCAAGACCCGGGGTCCTGGCTTTAAAAGGTTGAGAACTCTTGGACTAAAACATTTAGATCTGGAGTTACATCTCATTCAAACATCACTCTTTTGTAATATACAGTACTAAATATGTACACTAACCTGTCCCCAGAGTATCAGAATGTCTGTTGATGCCTTTACAGCCATCCGTTTCATCCAGTGACACTAATGTTTCTGAATCTTTCTTCTCATTCTGGATTAATGGAACACTCTGTCAATAGCAGTAACATTCAAAATGAAATAATGTTTTACAACCTGAGCCAAACAGTATAAATAAAAGGCAGAAAATTATTCTTTCTCAACAGGTGTTACTCACTTCTTTCACAGCAACGCAGGGCAGGGTTTTTCTTTGCTGATGCTGTTCTCTGTCTTCAACTGAAAAATTATTCTTAGCACAAGAAATATTTTCATCTGACTGAGCTGCAGCAGGCACAGGCTGTACTGAAATGTCAAAGATCTTCTCATAATAGCTAACGAGGAGCTCCACTACCCGGGCTTGATATGGATAATCCACAAGGGAAGAGAGAGAAAGTGTAGCATCTGTCTGACGAGGTCTGATCAGGGTTGGGCCAAATATAATGCCAAGATTGCTAGCAGACATTTTATTTTCGTCAGATTTTTCAGCAACCCTATGGAAAGGATCAGCAAAAATTCCAAACATTTTTAATATTTCAATAACTGGGATGACAAACAGTATTATCAAGTGAAATTAAACACTAAGAAAATTTCACATGAATGTTAAAACAAACATGACTGATTATACCAAGGATTCTCAACCTACAGCTTGTGGGCCGCATGCGGCCCACAGCACCATTTCATGTGGCCCTCCACTGTCTCCACCACACCCGGAACTGCTATGTGGTGGAGGAAGGGCAAAATGGCCATCCAGTCCCCAAGCTGTCTGAGGGAGCGTGACCTGGTCCCCGGCTTAAAAAGGTTGAGAACTCCTGGATTATAAAAAAGAGGCAGGCATCCATAACACATAAATGCTGCTTATTGGAAGAGAAACAAAGGCAAGTACTCTTATTAAAAAAAATTCCAAGTATATTTCTGAGTACAATGAAACACATACGTATTTCTAGTACACTAAAACTAACATAAATTATCTTACCTGTGTAGATGACCTAATAGAAACTGAAGAGTGTTATAATTTGGTGCAGGCAGCAGTTTCAGAAGATCTTTGATTTTTAGAATGATTCTATTCAGCTCAATACATACTGACTGCCTCTTTTTTGATCTAGGACTCATCCGCTTCATATCCAATTCCTCATTAATATTCTGGCTCTCCTTTGCAAGTCCAATGAATTCATTGTAAAGCCGAAACAAAATCAAAGGTTCAGGGAGCTAAAGGAAAAAAACATCAGAAATTTCAGTCTGAACTTTTAGTCAACTTAGCTTATGTCCTTTTTTTATCACTTCTTGCTGTCTTGACTAGCACCTCTTCTGTTTTGGGGCTCACTATTTACTGATACTATTTGTTGGTAAAATAAGAAACCAGTTCGTAAGACCTATAGATGCTTCCCAAATGAAACAGAAACAAAATAAAACACAGTAAAACCTCGCATAAAGAGTACCTTGCTTAGAGACTAACTCGCTTAAAGAGCAGAATTTTCTCTGAATGGTCGGCTTGCTTGACAACTAAAAACAACCAAAAACTCACTTAACAAAATCGGGGTTTACAATCCCCCCAATAGAAGTCAAAATTGGTCACTTACAATGGTGTTTCACTTAAAGAGCAAACTCACTTAAAGAGCAAGCCTGTAGAACGCATTATGCTCTTTAAGTGAGGTACCACTGTACAGAAATACGATCCCTATGGGTAATGATATTTATTTTCCTTATAGTGCCAAATATAACATTTTAATTTCTGGTAAAAATAACCCACTCTAAGCAAGTTCAATTTAACCACTGCACCACCAGGATCCCTGAGAGCCAGAGAAGGACAATTGTACTTGAGATAACTTTGTTAATCATTGGTTCATTTAACAAAATTGTGCTGAACAGCATTTTCAACTCCTTCTCTCATGTCTGGACCAGTGCAACCCTTCGAAATGCCCTGGTCCTATGGAAGACTAGGAGGAATGCACAGCTATGTAGGTTCTGGCAACCTAAGAGACAGTCTCAATCATAGTATCCTTCTAGATCAGGGGGGCTGCAAACTTAGCTCTCCAGATGTTTTTGGACTTTAATTACCAGAAGCCCAAGCCAGTACACCTGCTGATCAGTGAGGTCATCACTTGCTTATACTATTTGTGACTACTGAAGCTATTATTTGGTATGTTGTATACTTTCAAACTGTAAAACTATAATTTTATAAGAAAGGTAATCAACCATTTAAGGAGAAGTACAGTACAGTAGAACCCAGTATAACGAAAAAACTTAGTTCCGAGGGGCTCTTTGTTCTACAAGTTTTTTCGTTATATGAAGTGCTATTGGCGATACCCCACATAATGAAAACAAATTATTTGTTATAAGGGGTTTCGTTATGCGAGGTATACCTCGCTTAACGAAAACCACATATAACAAACATTTTATTTTCGTTATGCGGGGTATACCTTGCTTAACAAAAACCCAGTATAACAAAAATTTCGTAATGCAGGGTTTTGCGGTTAGCGCAAAAATGCTTCGTTATATGAATTTTTCGTTATACAAAGTGTTCGTTTTACAGGGTTCTACTGTAATTATGTGGCTAATCCATCAGGATTTGCCTACACACACACAGAGACAGAGACAGAGAGGGTGAGAGAGAGTGAGAGAGAGAGATGCCAACTACAAAACTAAACCAAAGAATTAGGGAAGTTTACCTGTCGAAGATATAATTTAAGGACATTACTTATATCATGTGCATATAGATCAGATAATTCCACCAAGTCTTTTCCATTTTCAAATGCTTGACAAAGTTTTTCAACTCTTGATTTTGCCCCATTCACACGATATATACCCTTAAATATAAAGAAAATAATAATTAATGAAAAAACTCAATAATATGTGACAGAGAAATTGTGAGATTCAATATCTGTGAATCTTTACCTTCACATTTAAGGCTCTGCTTTCAATTTCAGAGGTACACTTTTTTATGATGAACGGAATGCCATCAGGGGTATTTTTGGCAGCTTGACTAAATTCTACTCCAAAGAGATGAAGCCTTCCATGAAGCTTTTTGTGCCCACACTGAATAGCTAAAGTCTCCAAGCATTTCTTGTGACAAGCAAGAGAACACTAGAAGGAAAGCAAAAATGATGACACATTCAAATTAAGTTTATAAAAGAGAGCAAGGCCATAACACCTAGTGTCCATATGAGCAGGCCAACTTGCCCTAACACAGTAAGTACAGGAAAGACAGCCATTCAAATCTTTTAGATCCAATGACGCTTAAATTGTGGAGTAGAACAACATCTTGTTCAAGACAGGAGCCATCAAGCTCTCTGCCAAGGTCTCATTAGTAACTGCAGTAAGAAGACATAAAAATTTCAAAGGATGCAAGAGGGAGGTGATACCTTTATTTGGACCACTGTTAGAAAGAGAGAGAGAGAGAGAGAAAGAAAGAGAGGGAGAAAGAAAGAGAGAGAGAGAAAGAAAGAAAGAGAGAGAAAGAGAAAGAAATAAAGAGAGAGAAAAAGAGAAAGAAAGAAAGAGAAAGTGAAAAAGAGAGAAAGAAATAGATAGAAAAAGAGAGAGAAAGAGAAAGAGAAAGAGAGAAAGAGAGAGAAAAAAAGAGAAAGAAAAAAGAGAGAGAGAAAGAGAGAAAGAGAGAAAGAAAGAAAGAAAGACAGACAGACAGACAGACAGACAGACAGTGGCAAGCTTTCAAAATCAAAAGATCTCTTCGTCAGGCAGGCGTAAAAATATTAATTCAAGTTCATGGTACAATCTTATTGTGCCAGGCACTCTTCGTAGGGATGCATGCTGGACAAACAGCAAAAAATTACATGGTGTTTCAATGCCTGCCCCAATAGGAAGCTGGGTGCTTAGCTCCTCATTTTCCACATGGTCTTTGAAGTAATAACTTCCTTTTATGACCAGACAAAGAGAAATAGTGCCATGTGCTGTCCTTTAGGCAGCAGTATTGTCCAATTGTGCTCATGCTGCCAAATAGGCAACGATAAAGGAAAAAGATATAAACCACCAGTTTCCACTATTGTCTTTTATTTCATATATGATATTTTGCCTATATTGTATTATCTAGATTAAGTAAAAAATGTAATTACAGTAATTCAACTGGACTCAAGGACCACCCATTAGAATGAAGATCCATGGATTTTCATTCTAATGGGTGGTCCTTGAGTCCAATTATTCCCTGAGGAAATATGCTTACTACTGGTTTTTTACATAGCTTGACCATAGTGAAAAACCAAAATATTTCCTACCTCCTCACACTCCGCTCCATGAAATACCACCAGACTATCACATTCTCTACATTTTGATGGAGCCCTCAGCTTTCGAAGTTTGTGTGTTTGTGCTGCCTTGGACAGAACAGTGTTTCGAAAAGGTCCAGGTGAACTAGCAATTTCAGATGCTAGATCATTCAAACCTTAAAACACAAAGTTTTAGAATTAGCTCCAAGAAAATCTCAGTGGAAAAGTAAGTTGCAATGAATTGGACATTATATTTTTCCATAAAATATATCCAAAAGGCCCCAATGAAACAATACAGCATATACTTTATTCAGACAAATAAAGCAAGTTATATATTTTGCTCATTTATGAATTAGCACATTGCCTGTTCAGGAAGATTATTGTAGAATTTACCTATGCAGTCAAAGAAGAACAAGAGTCTTGAGGCTGCTTACCAACACATTTATTGTTTTATAAGTTTTTGTGTACTGGAATCAAGTCATGTGCCCTGAACTTTAGTTGTGGTTACATACATACATGGTTCCAGATGAAATGAGGCATGAATGCAACCATAGGTATTACTTCCTCTAACTGAGAAAGTCAAGTCTCTAGACTCTAGTAATTGTAAATTTATGCCACAAAGAATCTGCTAATCTTTAAGACACCCCATGCCTTTTTCTTCTCACAGCTCTGAGGTAATAATCAATTGATGATCCAGTTGAAATTTACCCAATGCATTAAGCTTAAACTATAATAAATGTGTCAATTTTAAGATACAAAACTGTGAAGGCATGGTTACCCTTCTAAAAATGGTACATTCAATGAAAGCCTTCATAAGATCATAACATTTCAGAAAGTACATGCTCACTACACATAGAAAAAACGGATGTCAGGCAAGCTAGTTGAGTCTTTTTCTTGACACTCTAACCCTTGCACTCCAACAGAGTTTTTCCCCCAACAGCAGTACATGCCACATAGTCCAAGAAGAAACGTCCAAAACAGGAGCAAAGCTGTCTTTTTATACAAGATGAAGCAGGGCTCATCTGAAGTGGAGTTGCCCCCTATTCAAAGTATCTTCAGTGGGTTCTTGACTGATTTCTCCCCACTCCCATCAATACCTCCAATACACAGTGCTAGTCCTGCACTGTTTAAAATCTCTAACAGAAATAGAAAAAAGCTTGTACATACAACTTGCGCATATACACATCCATGCACTACCTCCAAATGAACTGTTTATTTTTCCATTCACATGCTTTGGAGAAAGGCCAAAACACAAGTGCAAAATTCTGAGCAAACAAATGGAAGATTGCAGTCTTGGGGAGAACTATATCATTCAGTAGTTCTCTGGAATAGCTCATGTATCTGCATTTCTGGTTTTGGAGATTTACATTTTGGCTAAGCCATGTACGTCTAAGAAGTCTCCTGCCAACACATCAACTGAGTCAGAAAAAAAAAACTGCTTACTTCTTTTCACTCTGTTATCAAACAAGTATCTAGCAGATGTATTAAGCATGACTGAACAATTAAACCTCATTTTTTTTCAATTTCAGCAAACAGTTCTAGTTCTTCCTATAGTGTCATGATGGCAAACCTTGGCACTCCAGATGTACTTGGACTTCAATTCCCAGAAGGCCAAGCACCCTGTGAACCCACACAAATGGGTTTACTGCGATTCATCCGGCCCGCTCTGCGCTCATCACTCCTGTATGGGCGTGTTTTACTTCCGCTTTTGAGAGCGACAAGGACAGCGCGGGGCGGATGAATTACAGTAAACCCATTTGTGTGGATTCACAGGGTGCTTGGGCTTCTGGGAATTGAAGTCCAAGAACATCTGGAGTGCCAAGGTTCACCATCACGGCTATAGTGTATCTTGTCAGTATAACAAAATATTTTTTCATTGACCCCAAAAAGATGATATTCCAATTATGTCATCCAACCTATTCAAGGAGGACCTTTATACTTACATGACAACAATATCTACTTTTTAAGACAAAGGAAGAGTTCAGCTTAGAACATTAAGATATATTATTTCAAGGCATATTATATTACCACAGTCTGAAGGAGAAGGTGGTTCTCGTTCATCAAGATCATCTGCAGATGACATTGTACCAGTAGATGGTGTTCGGGGAAGCCTTCGTTTAAAGTCACCTATCAAAGGGACAAGAATAATTAAGATTTTAAAAAACTTTCAATGTCAGCATCATCCATACCCATAATATTTTGGCACTAATAGATCTTTCAAGATGGATATTAGTACCTGGACTTGCTGATGGAGAGTCTACAGACCGTGATTCACTGCTTCCTCCAGCACTTTCAGAATCGCTGCACATTCCTCCACTTTGATTACCAACTGACCAGGATCTGAACGGTGGTGGCCCTCGTATAGCTTTAAAAAAAGGGATGCATGCATTTAACATCTTAGGATCCTCTTCAGATACAAAAAACCTTCCCCCAAACTTAAAGATTAGCCATACTTTTGGTTTTAATACAACCAGGAATATCTTTCTTTGCTGGACAATATGGAAGATAATTTAAAAAAAAGTATTCATGTTTCCTCTTTTTCCATGGGCTTCTGTCCTGTGGGAACAAGGTAGTTTTACTACATCTGCTGTAAGGTCTGATGGAATCATACAAAAACCACAATACAAATGATGCAGGGGGGAAACCATCCCAAGAGGCAAGAATCATGTTTAACAGCCAGCAGTAGATCTCCATAAATCAACCGAATGGTTAAACAGAATACTAAGCCCCAATGGTAGTTGTTAAAACACAAATAGAACAATAGGAAAACACTGACGTTTGTCTCAGCTATAGCCAATGAAACAAAGCCATCCACTATCTAATCATACTTCTGCTGATAAGACAAATATCAATGACACAGCTGAAAAACAATGAAGCCTCAGGTGCTAATCATCTGATATTAAGCTAGATTATTTTTAGTAATTCAGTTGTACCTCGCTGAAAGAGCATAATGTGTTCCAAAGGATTGCTCTTTAAGCAAATTTGCTCTTTAAGTGAAACACCATTGTAAGTGACCAGTTGTGACTTGGGGGGGGTGTGCGGACCCCAATTTATTTGTTAAGTGAGTTTTTGGTTGGTTTTCCTTGTTAAGCGAAATGAACATTCAGAGAAAATCCTGCTCTTTAAGTGAGTTACTCTCTAAGTGAAGCGCTCTTTATGCGAGGTTTCACTGTATATATAGCATGACCAGTGGTGGGCTCCAAAAAAATTTACTACCACACTGTGGGTGTGGTATGGTGGGCATGGCCAGGGGAAAAGCCCTGCGTTGCATCCAAATTAGGACTACTTTATTTCAAAACTTGGATGGACAGGGACAGTCGGAATTTCTGCTACCGATTCTGGTGAGCTGGTGTGAATGTGCTAATGCCCACCACTGCACATGACACATCTACGTATTGGTTTATAGTAGTGGTCTGCTGAAGACATTACTTAACACTGTACAGAAATTTAGAAAACTACTGAAATATTACCGGAGACATCTGTGCTACTTGCAGAGCGTTTTTCTCCCATTTTCTGGGAACGGTGACAGGTTGGGCTCGCCACATCTTCTAGTGATGGACTTGGATAATCTCCTGAACACTGGGATAAATTTCCTTGTGATGTATGAATATTGTTTGATAGTTTACTGAAAACTCTAGAGAAGGAAAAATTATATTTGGAAATGTAAACTAGTAAAATTTTGACTTGAAAATGAAAAAAATATATTTATATTACTCTTTTTTTTGTTCAGTCGCACAGTCGATTCTGACCCTTTGCGACCCCATTACTCTTTAAATGCTTTAAATGCAAGCAATGTGTGATAATACTACCCAAAACAATAATTAAGAATAAAACTACAAAGTAAAATGCATCTGAGATTGGGAGACGGTTTTACTTTTTCAATTTGTTCTGACTAGGAAGATATTCAGGTATGGGTTTATCCCTTTCTCAGTCTAGTCCAACTTTACAGTCGTGTTCCATAAGCTCCTTCTATTTTTTCCTTCCTCAGACTAGCCAAAGAAAGGAGCTTGATAGAAATGTTAATAAAAGGTGCCAGTGGATTAAGACAATGATGAAGTCATCCACTGGTTTAGTTTTGGTGGATCTGGATGTCTCCTTCTCCTCAGACCTTCTGGTAGATAACCCAATGTCCCATTCTCGATCTGTGGGAAGGATCCATCCAGGACTGAGATTTACCCGGCAAGTTCTGGGTCCATAGTAAGGGAAGAATCTGATTCTTCAATCAGAAACTCCGTGTTCAAGGACATGTACTGAAGACAGACCGTACAGTAGTTCTTTGAACTGAAAATGAAAGTTGCCAACGGTGAATGGTGGGAAATGGCTGTGACTTGGCCTGATTTTAATTTTTAAGTACACACTGCTTCCATGGTATATTTAAATAATCTGTTATGCTGAGAAGAGAAAACCTATAACATAGTCTGTAATTTGGGGGCCTGCCTATTGGATTCTCCATATTTCAATGCTGGATATCCTCTCCGACTCTAAAATCCAGTGCAAAAACACAGCATAGCTATTTAAAAGTTGGTTTCAACAACTTTAGGACATATAGCACAGAAGATACAAAAATAAATTTGGGGAATGATAATTTGGTATACAAAATTTATGCTTAACCTGATTGGATGTTTTTACTGTTATTCGCCTCCAGTTTGCTTCTCATTCTATAAGTGTTATGAAATCTGAGAGCATGCATTCTCTTTTCTCAACAAAGAATGAGTGTCTTCCAATGCTTTTATCCTCATAAGCAATTGGTTTTTAACAAAGTTCCATATCATAATCAATTCTAAACTGTTACAATTGTAGTTCTTTCAGTGAAAATGAAACTCCCCCTCAAACCATTCTTTAAGCCTAAGGTTATCCTGGATGTTTAGAGAGAAAATCAATCAATAACCTTCAACTAGTCATTTATAATGTTTTACCTTCGAGAAATCAATTACAGGCTCCTTCCCTTTTGGAATTGCACAAGAGGAAGGCTGATTTCAGGCAGGTTTTATGACATCAACACAGTATATCAACCCCATCCCCCCTCATACTAATCTGTATAGTCAGCTGGAAATAACTGAGGCATGACTATTTTCTATGTACAGTAATACCTCAGATAATGACTGCATCATATAACGCTAAAATCGGGTAATGATGCAAAATTTCTGAAGACATTTTGCATTGGATAACGATCTGTTAGCATTATCCGATGCAGTCGTTCGTAGCAGCAGCACTCATGGAATCCCCACTGCCCTTTACAAAGAGGCAGGCTGATCGCCTCCCTCCTCTTCGGAAAGGGAACAGTGCTTTTTTTTAACGTTGTGCGATCAATGCATCGCACAACGTTAAAAACTGGATAACGACGAGACTTGTGGAAACAAGGCTCATCGTTATCCGAAGTACTAGTGTATTCTATATCAAAACTCTTGTCTACCATCATACTCTCATCTCTGCCAAATACATCTTTGGGCACTACGACCTTTGGCCAGTTCTGAAGCCTTCAAGAAACATTATGATTTTCTCTACTGATGCTGAGAGTGGAGAAAATAACAGTATTGAAAATGGAATACTAAGCAATCTTTATGGATCAATATAATGGTTTGAGGGGGGGAAAAGAAACAGGAGAAAAAGCATCCATGTTTATTCCACATCAGGAACAACAAATATAAGACTTAAGTTCATGTCTTGCTTTGAAATAAGAGCCCAAAGCTTTGGCTACAGGTTTGCCTGCAATAATTCTATAGTACCTACATATGATGAATTTTAGAAACATAAAAGCAAAACTCCTTTTCCTCTATCAATTTCCAGCCATCTGACATTGGCACAAATGTCTGGGAGCAAACACAGGTATTCTGATAAAGAGTAATCTTCACAGCTATGTGATGACCTTCCAACTGGAGTGGTACTAAGAACCTGTGGAATTGAAGATAACCTAACTAAATTTTTGGCTAAAATAATAAATAAACATAATGCTGCTTTTCACCATGCAAGCTCACCTGTCTTTCGGCCTCTATCTTATTAATCTCTCCACCCTTTAGTGTGCATCCCATCAATACCTCAACAATGCCTAACTTATTATAAAGACAAGTTCTTGTTCTTTTTCGTCTTCTGCTTTCTACATTCCACTAGCACTTTGTTCACATTTGCTGCCAAATAAACAAAGATGGTATCTGAACACTCACCCTCCAGCCTGGGAGCTTGGAGCTTCAAAGGAACCAGATTCAATGGGAACATCATCTTTTGGCAAATTCTTCACAAATTCAGAGAATTTCTGTCCTGGATCATACAGCTTGGCACTCTCACAGAGAGACTGACAGTTAACTGGTAGAGACACAACTTGGGCATGCTGCATCTGGAACAAGTTAACTGTTGCCTATGTGGAAGATATTAAGAAATATATTATGTTTGTTTTAAATAATCCTTTCTCCATTCTACCTTCTTCTATCATTTTAAAAAGTAGCATACCATTAAAAACATTCTGATGCTCAGATCCAAATTAACCTAAAAGTCACCAATTACATCTACAATTTTTCTATCATAAATTCAACTTTAATTACAAACACATCAATTTATTTATTAGTCAGTGTACATAACCTGAGAAATAACTGAGATGACATGTATATTTGCATTCATACCAGACTATATTTTGTGGGAAATATGAAGGGAAAAGTTTTGTTCTGACTGTATGGTAACTTTGCCCAGGATCAAAAGAAGTATTAAGTGTTAAATTCTGCTTGCATGGTAGTCCATTATTAACTACTACTCGGGATACACAGAAAGAGCCTCCTCCAAGATTGTGGTATTTATGAATCACAATTCGGGCTACCCTGGTAATGGCAACCTTGTGTTGCCAGTTAATCTTTCTCACACTAGGTCAGGCAAAAGGAACTGCAGAATGAACTCATCAAAAAGGTGGCTTCATTTTGACAGTTTCACATCTGGCCTAGACATGGAAGAAGAACTATTACTCACTCTACTCTCTTATGTGCATCTCAAAATAATTTTTTAAGAGACTGGGGACATTACAAAATAGTGGAGCACTTCAACTGAAGCAAGAATTGATAGAATCTGGAGGTGGGCATTTTGCACAAGTCCAAATACTCTTTCCTCGCATAACAGTGGATTTGGGGCTAAGTCTGTATCTTCTACAAACACTGACTAAACAGCTAGAACACAGAAGCCTACAAAATTCTGAAATATGGAAATGTAGAGTGAAGAAATTTAAAGACAAAAGAATTAATATAAATTGCAATACAGTACAGATGTGTTATGTAATTTCTTGATGCAATAGGATGAAATAAAAATGACCTATATATTAGAAACAATGCCGCCACTGGCCATTCGAAGCCTAGTTGAGAAAGGAAGAGGGTTGGGTGTCAGTTATCACCCCAGTCCCATAAAATCTTATTGCTGCAGAAGCAATGAGAAGCCTTGTTGCCTGAGATGCTGTAGTGGAGGAGACGGGTGACGCACAGCATGAGAAAGAACTACCACTATATATTAGAAACTGCAAATTTCTAGCTTTAAAAAGGCAACATTAACCAGCATCCTAAATATTCCACTGCTTAAATTATCCAAATACAGTTGTACCTCGCTTAAAGAGCATAATACGTTCCACAGGATTGCTCTTTAAGCAAGTTTGCTCTTTAAGCGAAACACCATTGTAAATGACCAATTGTGGGGGGGATTGCGAACCCCGATTTATTTGTTAAGCGAGTTTTTGGTTGGTTTTGTTAAGCGAAGCAAACTTTCAGAGAAAATTCTGCTCTTTAAGCAAGTTGCTCTTTAAGCAAGGCGCTCTTTATGCGAGGTGTGACTGTATACCATAAAAATCAGTGGAAGTATGGGCTTTAGAATATTATGAACTATAAAATTATAAGGCAGTGATGGCAAACCTTTTAGAGACCGAGTGTCCAAACAGAGGGGCGGGCCAAACTCTTTGCTGGGGTTAACTCTGTGCTGGGGAAAGGGTCGAAATGCTCACACTGGGCTGCTGGCATGTGTGCTATAGGTTCGCCACCATCTGGCATGCGTGTTCACCACCACTGTTCTAAGGCAACTGGGAAATTTCTATTGTTATCTCAACCACAGCAATTGCTATCTGCTCCATGTCTAGCTTTCTAACTTCAAATCAATGTTTTGATTCTCATCTCCATGCTGGTTCTCTGCTTATTATCAGTGAAAATTGAAAATAAAACAACACAATGAATGACACTACACTCCAAATATACATATAATTAGAAATCCAACTGAAAACATACAATGGTGTTAAGTCCAATAAGTATTGAACTGTTAATTATCACAATTTAAGAAGCCAACATAAGCCTTTGCTGTCCTGCTACAAGTGATGCAACTGTTGTATGACAGCAAAATAACTATGCCATTTTCTTAACTTATGGCAATTCTCAGCTAAGATTTTCATCACTGAACCTATGCTGATATGCAATAGAATTCTGCTCAATGAAAGCTGTCTGAATACATTCAATAATCAATAAATCTTTGTGTAAAAATGACTGAATATTATTGTTCTGTGCATTATAAGCAAGCAGCAAAAACCCTGCACCATTATCTGAGACTTTCGGACCCCAGATGTTCTTCGACTAAAGCTCCCAGAAGCCTTCACAATTGGCTGTGATGGCCAAGATTTCTGGGAGCTGTAGTCCAAGAACGTCTGGGCCTCCAAAGCTGGAAGCCACTGATCTGAGACATCATCGCTCTTTTTATCAGTGATCTATTAAAACTGCAGTCTGAGGATAAACAATTATTACAAAATATGACCTGATATGACAATCACCACAAGATATAATTTAAAAACATTTCCAAAGTCAGATGCTATTGAAAGTTGTGGTTAATTTTAAGTCACAAGCAAAAAGCTTCTGATCACCATTTAACATGAACAAAGTTATGTTCTTTCCAATCATTCACATTGCAGAAAAACATAGTTTCATTACAATAACTCAACTGGGGACCTACTACAGGGACTTCTCTTCCAAAGTAAAATCTTAAGCTATGTTCCAACATGAATTTCTAATCTTGTTCTGGAGGCAAAAACTCTAAATCCAATTAACCAATTCAATAGCCATGTCATGCTATGATCAGTGCCAAAATAAAAAATGGAGCAGAAAGGCTCAAACGAATGAAGATTATACATGTGTGTATGGCTTATTTAAGATCCATTAACACCATATTGTGGAGAACTGCCTAACAGAGCTAATACAATTGTCCTGTCCAATATATTACTATGACATTTGGCAGTAACACTTAACAAAAATATATCATGTAGTCAGGCATTTCATTTTAAAAATTTCTGTCTTAACTAGAGTAAGATTATCTTTAGTCTCGAATGAACTGTGGCACACATGCTTACAGCTTTAAGTGTGAGGTCACATTGATAGACAAGTTCCCGGAGCTGTGTCAAGATATCACTTTTGAAATTTTCTAGATCATTTCGCTTTTCTTCAGCTTCTGCTATACTAGCTTTGAAATGTTCATTAGCTTCTTCAGCCTATAATAAATTAAACATGAACAATATAAACGACAATGGAAAAAGTTTTTATTAAACTAGCCTAAAATCTCTCAAACTTAAGAAGCCCATAATAAAGAGCCTCATTACAACGTATGAGTGACATGAAAACCAAAGCCAACATTTTCTACACAGCAAATAACTGCATGTTGCTAATACACTGGAAGAGATTTACTTACTTTCTGGAGAGCTTCCTCTTCAAGTTTTCTCTTCTTTTCTAGTTTGTTGGCATCTTTAATAGCACCTCCGCTGAAAGTCAAATGCTCCTCCTCTGCACGAACAGTTGATGATTTTGCCTTTTCATATTCATCTTGTCTTTGAATATATAGTAGCTTTGCTTTTCTCACAACAGATTCCAGTTCTTGCTGTTAGTTCCAAGGGAATACAATGTTATATTAGCATTTTTATGTTGTAGTGCACAATATTAATTACATGTTGTCTGAAGTCCTGCTCCTTAGTATAGCAAGTCACATTACAGAAGCCCCAGTGAATCAGTGGGGATTTGATGAGTCAGTTCCTCCACAAGTTCCATGATTCAAATGGACCTAATCTAGTTGCTATTTACTTTGGTGTAATACGTTGCAACTAGAGGAGCCCATTTGAATTGATGGAACATATGGAAGAGTTGCCCTACCACGATGCCATCGATTAAGTGGACCTACTCTAGCATGACTTACTACTCTTAGCAACAGTATTTCAATCAATATGTTGCTATACTTCTCCAATGCCAAGGTTTTTCATTTGAGATTTTAAAAAACCTGAGCACACGTGATGACTGGAGCAAAGGAATGACAAGGAATCAGTTTCATGAAATTAAAGGGAAATGACTGGAAGTAAACATATGTCAGTTTTTAAAAACGAACTAGATATTTAAATAGCAGCATATATGTGTATTATGTGCTGTCACTGGAACCAACTTACAATGACCAATTCACTCTATGAGTCTCCATGGCCAAACGACAATTTAAACTTAGGTCTCCTGCGTGCTAGTCCATTACTCTATCCACTACATTATGCTGAGTAATCCAAATAGTTTGTTGACTGCCAGAAATCTGTGCATTGCAGGCTGTTTACATCTTCTAACAGTACACAAGATGTACTATAAACAAAGATACTAACCATTTTTTTTTGTTCTCGTTGCCAAAGTTCTTTGATCTCCTTCCTTTGCTTATCCAGTTCACTTTTTCTTCCAAGGAGTGGCTAGATAAGAGAAATACAGTGACTATAGAAGGAATGTCAGTGGGTATAACATATAACTGTCTATAGATACATATCCAGAAATCGTTCTTTGCAGATTTTTTTACCTGAACAAATTTATTAGTTTGAAGAGCTGCTGATGTTTGTTGCCAAAGCTGACTATTCTCTAAGTCATTTTGGAATGCGTTTATGAATATTGATTGAAATGGCATGTAATCCTAAAACACAAAAGATATGCAACAATAAATTTCTGTCTTAACAAACTCTAGATTCAAATTCTTCCACCACTTAATCAAAGTGAAGACGGTTTTTAAATAGATCCATATTAGAGAATTCAGGTACAATGTTATACAATATACTTATCCAGCATTCCTCCTCTCAATAAGATGAAGTCCAGCATAAATATGTTATGGCACTATATTCGTCACAAATGCTGTATAAATCTCTAAACTTTGCAACTTTAACCAGAACTGGCCACATTTTGTTATTTTCATATATTAAAACATCCAACATAGCACATTAAAGAGGATTTACAAGAATTTCTGTTAACTCCAAATAATTAATAAAATAAAGCAGCATTATTCCATGGTATATTCAGCATCAGCTAAGTAATATCTGTGTTTAATAATTTTAGAGCAATTCTATTAACTGACACTCACCTGGGGTCCAACAATAGTTTTAGTTGCTTCTGCAATTTTTGCCAAGCTTTTAGCACACTCCATTTCTGTAGAGAAATATTATAGCAAGAATGAGCTGTAAGGGCAAAGAAAATCTTCTCTGCAGTCTTCATTTAATAAGACAGACAATAGTTTGCTACAATCTTTTGGTCAAAGGAAACAGGAACGGTTCCATTCATTTCAGTGAACAGCTACTAATTTAGAAATCACATTACTGACAGTCTGTAGCACAATCCTGACAAGAGATTTAATTCCATCATGACAAAGCTCATTAGGTGCCAGAAAGAGCCACTCACCCAAGTTAAGCTTTTTCTCTACCCATGCTACTATGTCCTTTGTATATTTTGACCATGCTTTAGCATAGGATAGAGCTGATTCAATTCCATTGTAATTTCTGAGGAGAACACTATCAATTTCTTCAGCTCTAAGGTGTCCTGAAAGTACAATATCAAATGCAAAAAAGGGAATTTTAGACATGACCACACAGCAACAACAAAGCCAGTATCAGCCAACTGTGAAGACTAAAGCAGCTCTGATCTTGAGATTTTCTTTAATGCTTGTTGACATTAAACAGAACTGGCAAGGGTTTTTGAACAAATTAAAGGGTCATAGAATTATATCTTAATGAATCATACCAGCTAGCATAATGTTTACTATTATACTGACCTAATCATAGAAAAAGCAAATCTGAATAATGAATCTTCATTATATCAGTACTATATGCATTTTTGTGACTTTCTGAACTTACTTCAAACACAAACAAGCTATTCCAAAATACTAATTTTCCCTTTGGAATATTTTCATTTGCATGAACACAGTATCTGGAGGAATCTTCAAATTTTATTAGCCTTAATTTCTGCATGCCTTAAATAACAAAAATCAATGTAGATATAACAATGCTTACCTGTACCGTGAACATCATCCCTTTCATGCAGTGATCCTCCAGAATCCACAGAAAGATTTTCAAAAGACTGACATGTAATAAAACATAGCCTGTTAGAATGGACTTAACAAGCAAATGATTAAATACTTAACATATGATATACTGTACAGTTGTACCTCACTTAAAGAGCATAATGCGTTCCACAGGATTGCTTTTTAAGCGAGTTTGCTCTTTAAGCGAAACACCATTGTAAATGACCAATTGTTGGGGGGGGGGGGATTGCGAATCCCAATGTATTTGTTAAGTGAGTTTTTGGTTGGTTTTATTTGTTAAGCGAAGCGAAGATTCAGAGAAAATTCTGCTCTTTAAGCGAGTTACTCTTTAAGCAAAACGCTCTTTATGCGAGGTTTGACTGTATTTCCTTTGGTCAATACATAATTTGTCATACTGACTCAGCAAGAGAATAGCATGGAATGCACTAGTGCCTAATAACTTCAATTCTCTTTTAAATCTACAATGATTCAAGGGTGCAAGACAATTTGGCTATCAGAGAAACCTCTACATGTATCAACCATTTTCATATACCTGTTTAAAGTCAGATGGAACCTTAACAAAGAGTTTAATTTTTCATCAAAGGGAAAAATTAATTTGTGAATAGATTTTATCCACAGACAAAGAATGATACCAGACATAATTTAGGCTTCATACAATAACCCTGGAAGTGGCATTTCTATGTCAGTAGCATAATATCCCGTTGACACAAAGAAGATGGCACTACTAACATGTTTGTGCTTATGGAAAATATCAATACGCCAGTACAAAAGTAAAATATGACAACATTATGTCCAGCAGGCATGGTAGAACACTCAAATAGAAGAAAAAAGCTCCCAAAGTAGTGATGTAAATACAGGGAACTCTTCTGGCACTCACTATAGTTATAGATGGTATCTACCATCTGGAGCTAGACAGTAAGGGAATATAAAATGCTTAGG
Source organism: Furcifer pardalis (assembly GCA_030440675.1). Classification (NCBI taxonomy): domain Eukaryota; kingdom Metazoa; phylum Chordata; class Lepidosauria; order Squamata; family Chamaeleonidae; genus Furcifer; species Furcifer pardalis. The sequence continues at coordinate 176,636,071 of CP126891.1, forward strand.
CATTAAAATAAATTACATTTTTTTTTTCAGAAAAGGATGCAGACCTTTGGATTGAACTAATGCAACAGATGCTTATGGTATTTATGCAAAACTATTTCACACAGGAACTCAGACAGCAATGAAAATACACTATACTGAAAATGCCACTTTTCTCCGGAATGCTCACAAAATGAAAACTTCTCACAACAATTAAGTCAATCCTGGGGAAAAGACAAGCAGATTATACAGAACAATTGAAACATAAATGCATTTTTATTATTGTACACTGTAAATACACAGTCCAATTAATAAACAATGCCCCAATCACTTGTGGGTTAAGTCCATTATGCATACTTATCAGTTACCTACACCTTTCAGTCAATCAGGAAAGTTCTTAGTGTGACAGTAAGTAAAAAGATTAGATAGACTAGAAAGCTTCCTTTGGCTGGAGACAGGTGGTATTTTCTGAGATTGGAAGGTGACACAATAAAGGCATTGCTGCTCAGTGTATATTCTTAACCCATTAGCATCTTAGTTCATATGTTTTTGCACTACCTCAAAAAAGGCCAGGAAAAATGCAAAAAAAACCAAACCTGCCTGATAAGAGGTAGCAGTGGACAAAAAAAAGAGAGAGAGAGGAGTTGAAACCTATGCTTTTATCTGTATTATCCTCAACTACTAAAAATGGTTTGCCTCTAGTCTGTGTTGATTTGACATGTACCTAGAAGATTGCTTGACAAAACAGCAATGCCGTGAAGCCAGAACATTCAACTGAATGATTCAGTATTAGACAATGATTGAAATCCAATCCAGTAGTAAGTCACAACTAGAGCAGGACCACTGAAAGCATGGAACTTTCATCAGTGTAAACTCACCAAATCCTCATGGATCCAATGGACCTACTCTTGTTATAACTTAGTATTGGATTCCAATCAATGAATTACCAGAGTACAGATGAAATGAAAACTTTTCAAACTTACGCAGTGCTATCTGCTAGCCTCTATAATACATATGATAGAGACATAGGAGAGAACTCTTGTGAGAAAACTGTCTGAGTGTGTAAGACAATTTAATGTTGTCTCTTTTTCAATTGCATATGTCTATCAACCAAAGACTTGCAAATGCTTGCAGTAATGCAACTATAAATACCAAAATTCCCGCTATAGTGACCCCCCCCCCATATACAAGCATTTCAGCAGTACACACAAAGAGTCCTTGAAGATTGTGGTATTTTTGAACCACAACCAGGCATACCTTGGTAAAGGCAACCTTATGTTGCCGGCTAATCTTTCTCACACTAAGTTAGGCGAAAAGAACTCTTGAATGAATTCACCTAAAAGTGCCTTCATTTTGGCAGGTTCAAGTCTGGCCTAGACATAGAAGAAGCAGTAGTAAGGACTAGAGCAGTGGTTCCCAATGTGGGGCCCATGCCCCACAGGGGGACTTCAATTCCCAGAAGCCTAAGTCAGTACATTGGCTGATCCATGCTTTAGGGAATTGACATAGAATTCTGGGAACTGAAGTCCAAAAAACCAAAGGATGAGAAACACTAGATTAGACGCAGTAGATCTTGGTTCAAGTCCTTGCTGAACCACGAAAGCTCACTAGTGGTATGTATACACAGTATACACCCTGCTGTTGCTGCTTCTAATTTTTTAATAGGAAACTGTAGTGCAGTCATCAAGATGGTGTCCTACTCCCCTCAACTCATTTAAGCTTAAGTGGCATACTCAAAGTATCTTCAAGTGGATAACTTATCACCCTAGCAACATATATTGCTTTAAATTACCCCAATTTTAATGGAAATATTTTGGGGTATCTTGGTTTTGAGTAGGCAATTTAGAGCAATTACTTTTTTTAAAGTTGCTGTTTGGTGGAAAAGAATAATGCTATAACTGGTTTGTAGCTATGGATCAACAAAGTTCTCTGTTCAGTTGTTACAGATCAATACATGACAGCAACTATTTACTGAGTATCTTGACTTAAAAACCTACCACTAAAACACTGATCAGGGCTAAGAAATTGAGGTTTTAGTCATGTAACATACAGTTACTATTGGTCAACAAATTAGCTAAATCCATTTCAGATGAATAACATCTTCTGCATGAGACAGTGCTGAACTCCTGTTGTTTAACAGAGTCGGTTGCACTAGAGTAGGTCAATTTGAATCAATGGAACTTAGGGAGGAGGTGACTCAGCAAAACACCATTGATTCCACGTACCTATTCTAGAGTAACTTACCTCCATAAGCAACAGGATTTCAGCCACTATTATGGTATGTCTTTTCAAATTCGTATCTTCAACTTGTGAGGTCTACTGGACAAAACACATTTCTGAGGGACTCAAGTGAGAACTGAGACAAGGAGTGCTTTCATGTGTAGTTGGTTGGTGGATCAGCTGCTGAAGCACCTTCCGCTATCACTAAAAACATCAGATCTTATCAACAGTATGCCTAAAGCAGATTGGAATTACACATTACTGGAACATTCTCCATTCTGGAGGATGGCCTTGAAAAATGTTCAAAGACTTCATATCACGCAGAAAGTATTGCAAAGTGGCACTCTACCACAAGTAGCGAGCCTGGCAGTAGCAAAAAATAATTCCAATTAAAATGAGGAAATAATCCCACAAAAATGCATTCAAGATTGAGGCTCTGTCTGTTAGACACCCAAAGGTAGCACAGGGCGGAGGGCACCAGGAGGCAGAAGCATAGCTTGAAATAAAGACAAAAGCATTCTTCACACGGTTCTAACCAACCCAAATCCTACCAGATGTAATGAAAAAAGGAAACATGTGGGGGGGATTATTTTTGGGGGGTGTACTTCTTTTTCTTTCATACAAAAAACTTGTGTTTAAAAAGCTCTTTTTTGAAAATGAAAATAATAGTCACTTGCGTGTTTTTCTTTCTTTAGTATTAACATTGAAGTTTTACCCCTATTAGTTAGGTCACAGCTTCTAATGGTGGCACCAACCTTGTAGAACTCCCTGCCACATTACATCAGGTTGATTCCTTTTTTACAATTCCCTAAAGGTAAAGGTAAATGTTTCCCTTGCTTGAAAGCCAGTCATATCTGACTCTAGGGTTCAGTGCTCATCTCTGTTTCAAAGCTGAAGAGCCAGCACTGTCTGCTTCTGCAGACGTTTCCGTGGTCATGTGGCAGGCATGACTAGACACCGGAGCACACAAAATGCTAGAGCCCCAATAAAACACTGTTATGTAAGCATGCTTTTATCCTCTTATTCAAGAATGGGCAACCTGTGGAGCTAAAACTACATGTGGTTCTATGGCCTAATTTCACTATTACTCTGCAAGTGATCATTTCAGGTCACCAAAAGCAATCTCTCTCATTGCTAATAGTCTGCTAGGTGGGGGAGGAAAGAGAGAAGGGAATGGAGCGGGTAGTAGAAAGGTAGAGAAAGGTGGGATCAGCTGCTTTTTATTTTTCCTCTGTCCACTACTGGCACGCAACTTCTTAAAGTATCACAAAGGGAACATAGGCTGCAATACAAAAAAACATTGCAATTCCCTTCCTCCTTCTGGAACCAATTTCCTCTCTTTCTGATACATGTTACATTTGTAATGATATTGTATTTTTTTTTAAACTGGGGGGAAAAAACAAGGAATACTGAGGGCCTTAACTACTGTATTTTTAAAAGCTATTACTTCAGGAGAACAGCAGAATAAAGAAAAATAGCAGAGAAGCCCATACCATCTTTGCTGGAAAACACAGGTAATGGAACCTCTGACCAAGAGTTTGCATTTCTCTTACCCTAGCAAATTATTAACTGTTTTAATAATTCAAACACTAATCCAGTCAGTAGCTACGTTCCTACTAAAAACAACACATTTAGTGTAGCTTAGTATAGACAAGCCACAAATTAAAAATAATTTGGTTTTAAACTATAATTTGAACAGCTTTCAAATACTCAACGATTCTTATTTATTATTAATTATGCTGTTTTAAATAAGAAGAGAAAAAACAAGTCTTTGAGGCCCATTCCAAAACATAAGAGAGCACCACAGGTAAAATGGGTATCTGACTGAAGAGCTAATAGTCAGTAGTTCAATTCCCCAGGGTGCTTTCTTGGAAAAGTCAGCTGTTTAGGTATGGGCAAGCTGCACAGTCCTAGCAAAGAAGGAAAGGGTAAATCACATCTGAGCCATTTAAGGATGTAAAGGTGTTTACTGTAAAATTGGTCCAGGAAATACACACTGGCAAGTAACACAGCAAGTATGCAGTTAGTCTCACTTGGTCTGAGAACTCAGCTTGCACAAGCAATGTGCAACTCTACTCTATATGACACTCCTGAAGTATCTTTAAAATCAGCCTCATGAACAGTTTATCAACTGTCGAAGGAGAAGGTGATATCTTTTTTTGGATCACTAAATAAAAAAATCATTGCGAGCTTTCATGATTCAAGATCACTTCTTCAGGCATGCAAAGGTAGGGAAATCATCAACGGTGGCATCTGCCAGGCTCTGTTCTTAAAAATAAATGTGAAGTGGCAGTCCATTTCATATCCCTCTCCCAATTATCAACTATTTATGCCAGACATTATCAGAGCACTTACAACTGTAGCAACATACACTTTCTACATGTGGATGAAGCTAGAGAAAGAGTGGAAACCAATAAAACTACCAGTGACCCACGTCACTTGTGCCTCATCTAGGATAGCCCATAATGTGTATTCTTGATTGTTTGGGGGAATGTAACCTCATCATACACCTCATTCACACCTCCATGCAAAGTAGCTAAATCCAGTAACTCTAGAGCATCGTTTCCCAACCTTTGATTTTTGGACTTCAATTCGTAGAAGCCCAAGTCAATACCACAAAGTACTGATCAGCCAATGTAGTGCCTGAGGTCTCAGGGAATTGAAGTCCCCATGTGGGGCATGGGCCCCACATTGGGAACCACTGCTCTAGAGTGATTTCCATACCCAGAGCACTTTTGCATCTGGACTCAGCTTGTTTGTCATTCTTCTAGGCACCTGTTTCAGGATTTTATCAAGCAACTCCAGTTTTGTTTACTTTTCTGAGTAATTAATGACTCACATATTTATACATTTCAATTTCTTCTAAGTTACACCATGCAAGTCCACTCACTTTTCTCACAGCTTTGAACCGTTGGTTAGCATGCAAAAGAAATAAAACTCTCAAACAATCATTACTCCAGTATCTTAACATTGACTGGAAGCCAGTTCCACAAATGTGAAAAAATATGTTGTATAAACAGGCGATATGAGAATAAAATTTTCATTCCAGAGTATCTCAGTTTATCATATATCCTGGGCACAAGCCAGCTCAAATTAAAAAAAGAATTTAATAAGATGAGCACACATTTCTCCTATTGGTGAAGATTCTGCTAAAGAGTTTTACTACCTTTCAGCAGGCACTGGATTTTAGAAACTAGTGGTATGAGTCACTTAATAATAGGGATTGTATCTATATGATACTAAGGTGATACCATTTTCTAATCATTTATCAAGCACTGTTAAGGTAGCCAAAGCATTAATAGAGTTTGCAAATAAGCACACTCCTTATAATGAAAGTCTATTTTTAACAACACTATATATACAGTGGAACCTCCATTAACGGAATTAATGCATTCTCTGGGACGTTTTGTTCAACAAAAATTATTTAAACTGAATTTCTCATAGGAATGCATTAAATGCAATTTCCCATAGGAACGCATTGAAAACCAAAATACGTTAACCAAAACATGGTTTCCTGTAGGAATTCTTTGAAAACCAATCAATCCGTTCTGGAAAAAAATCTGTAAACCAAGCCACTATTTTCTATGGATTTCCTTTCGTTATGTGAATTTTACGTTAACAAAGCCATTTGTTAACTGAGGTTCCACTGTACAGTATATGGTATGTTTGACATCCACGGCTCTGTGTGTGGAGACACGTGTGTGTGTGTGTTCTGGCCTGCACCACCTCCTACTGGAACTGGTTTTGGCCACATTTACTAGGTCTCATAGGAGTTGTAGTCCAAAATATCTGTGGTCTACCAAATTAGGCATGGCTGCATTAGGTCAGCTTTTCCAGTACGAGATGCTGCTATGGTGCTTCTGAGAACTGTAGTTCTTCACGGAAACTGACACAGACGATGTTTGGGATTTTAGTGTCTCTCCTTATTAAACTATATAGGCCAGTGGTTTCCAATGTGGGGCCCACACCCGACAGAAGGACTTCAATTGGCTTAGGCTTTTGGGAATTAAGGTCAAAAAACCAAAGGTTGGGAAACACTGATATAGAGGGTGTGTCCCAAAGAGCTATGACCAGTGGCAGGCAGCCAAAAAAAATTACTACCACACTGTTGGCGGAGCCAACATTGTGGGCGGAGCCAACATTGTGGGTCAAGCCAACGTCATGACATCTTTGGCAGAGCCAATGATGTGGGTTGGAGCCAACATTAAAAAACCCATAACAATAAGTACACATAAAAATACAAATTAAATAGACATAAAAATATACATAAAACCACATAAAAACACATTAAAAATAAATACACATTAAAACACGTTAAAATACACTCACCCACTCCACACCCAAAGGTGAGTCACTTACCCTGGTGAGCAGGCTATAGGGAGCTTCACGCTAGCAGCCTGTCTTCCTCCTCCCCGCTTGGGAGGACAGCAAGGAGGCCGCACAGTGATGGGCAGCAACAGGTTCGCACCAGCTCTGCCCACAGTGTGGTAGTAAAATTTTTGGCTGCCCACCACTGAGGCATGCCAAGTGATGTAGGCATGCATGAACACCAAGCGCTTGGTGCGCATGCGCAGTGGGAGAACTGGTGAAAAGGTAAGCCCCCCGAGGTGGTTCCCCCAAAAGCCACTACTGGTTCTCCGGGACACTGGGAAAAGTTACTACCGGTTCTGGCGGACTGGTGGGAACTGGTTGCTGCCCATCACTGGCTATGACTCCCAGGAAGCACCATGGCATCTTTCTTTTTAAGAATAAGTGTACAGCAGTCAGAGCTAACACAAAAGCCCTTCTTTGGGAAGTCAAATCTAAGGGTATGTAGATTTGTCCTTGTGGAATGAAACTCCCAGAATTCTGTCTAGAGAATTCTTGGAGAGTTTTCAGAGTTAGCACTCAAAAAAACCACATAACAGCAAACCCATAACAATTAGCACACATGAGGCATAGCTACAATAGCTTATTTCTTTTCAATAATTTTTCAGGTTTAAATATTTTTTTGAATATTTTGAAAATATCTTATAGCAAAATATTTTAATACAAAGCATATTTAAAATATTCAAGAGTATTTCCATCCTACCTGGCTCTGGCGAGATACAGGAAGACCAAGTGCTGAGCCATTGTCCACATCTCCCATAAGAATGTCTGAAACTCTGTTACAGGTAGCAAAGAAGAATTAATGTGTGCCTTGGCATATTACACAAGTAGTCTACTGAAGGTTTAAGATAGAAAACTATACATGAAAGGTTCAGTGCCAACTTTAGGAGGCCTCAATGTAGAAAAAATAACGTTTGTATCAATTGTTTGCTTAATTGCTGAAATATTTGGCCACTAAACTTAAGAACTCTAAAAATACAATCAATCTCATACATGGTTAACAGATACCTGGGCCAGTCAAGCTTGCTTTTTTTTTTTTTTTTTTTTTGGGGGGGGGACACATTTTCTTTGCAAATGACTAGACGTAGCCTTAACTCCCTGACAGAAAAAAAAGACAAGAGACTGTTTCAAATGCTAAAGCAAATGAGCAAAGTACGACACTTTATCAAGAAAGAGACAATCAGAAATGACTGTGAAGAAGCAGTTCTTCATAGAGACAGCATTTTAAGTGTCCATTCCTTTCACAATGCCATAAGATCAGCCTCTATATTAAGTGGCCTCAAACAGGATTGGCAGGGGTAAAGGAGATTACAGACCAGCAAATGAACAGTAAGGATGAAATACAGAAGCATCAGGTGGCAGCAGTGGTTCAGATAAGGTGAGACTAGAGTTCTTCAGGAAGGGAAGCACACTGTTAAATCTGTTTTACTTACATGTTGCCAAAGGTGAATGCCAGTGTGTCAATAGAAGAGAATATTTCACTTAAGACATCTCGCTTGTTTTCTTCATTAACTTCCTTGAAGTTCACAGCTGATAGAAAAATAAAATGGCACTGTACAACTATCAGACTGTATTTTCGTAGGTTGTAAAACTGCTCTGTAATCACACCATGGGGTTATTCACAGGATCTACTCCAATAATATACATGGAACAAGATGTCAGTTATTAGACTGGTGGCTGGAAAATCTTGGATGTCTAATTGCTCAGGTCACCTGTACATGTCTCAGAACAGCACCAAGGCAAAGACATGATAAACCTGTCAGCTCCTCTATTATAAATTCTTTGTTATTTTATGTACTGTATGTTTATTTTTTCTGATGTTTTTATTTATTGTGAGCCATCTGGAGTAGTATTAGACACTATGGTGGGATGCATGCATACATACATACCTGGAATATTAAAGGTTTCTTCAGAACCTCCAATTTTGCAATGCAAGATGTTAATCACTACCCTACACTCCTTCTACTTACCGTATATACTCGAGTATAAGCCAACCCAAATATAAACCCATGTACCTAATTTTGACCTGAAAACCCAGGAAAATAGATTGACCTAAATGTAAGCCGAGGGTAGGAAATGCAGCAGCTGCTAGTGAGTTTTAATAATCAAAATGCATGAAAATATGGTAAAATTAATTAAATTGTTGGCACATCTCAATCCAGTGCGATCTTGGGACCCTCATAGTCATTGACCTGAGTATAAGCTGAATCCCCTTTTAGGGGCTAAAATTCAGCTTATACTTGAGTATATATGGTAATTGCTTTTGGAAATACGTATGTACCAAGTTATTTTGGAGGAAAACCTGAATCTGAGAAGATCAAAGTGACAGAGGAGTAAATAAGAGAGGGGCTGGATGATGGAATTACTAATTTTGGAGCAAATTACTAGCTTCATATTGCCAAGGCTCCCTTGCTGGGTTATTTACTCATTGTTTGCTTTATAATTTTAAAGTCTCAAATCAAGGTCAGACAACTGAAACATTTAACTTCTCATATACAGTAATACCTCGGATAACGACTGCATCGGATAACGCTAAAATCTGATAATGATGCAAAATTTCTAAAGAAATTTTGCATCGGATAACGATCTGTTAGTGTTATCTGATACAGTTGTTTGTAGCAGCAGGGTAGCTGGAAAGCTGAACGGGGTTCTCCATTCAGCTTCCCATCCACCCTGCAGCTATGGAGGCAGGAGTGGGGTGGCTGAAAAGCTTGACGGGGGGCTCCCCCAGCCACCCTACAGCTGCGGAGGCAGGGGCGGGTGGCTGGAAGCCAACAGGGAGTCCCCGTCAGCTTCCCCAGCCACCCTGCAGCTGTAGATTGGGTCCTCTGATCTCCCTGGAGCAGGCAGGGGGATCAGAGAGCCCGAAATGGGTTTTTAAAAGTCCGTTTTTAACCCATTTTGGGCTCTCTGACCTCCCTGCCTGCTCCAGGGGGATCAGAGGACCCGATCTACAGCTGTTTCTGGGCTTCCCCGATATCCCCAGCCAGTGGAGCAAGCCAAAATGTCAGGGTTCGAACCTCCCCTTTTTTTAGTCATTTCAGGCTCTCTCACCTCCCTGCCTGCTCCAGGGAGATCAGAAGACCCGATCTAAGCTGTTTCTGAGCTTCCCTGATGTCCCCAGCCAGTGGAGCAAGCCAAAACGTCAGGGTTTGAACCCTGACGTTTTGCCTTGTTGCATTGGCCGAGGACGTCGGGGAAGCCCAGAAACAGCTTACATCGGGTCCTCTGATCTCCCTGGAGCAGACAGGTCGGTCAGAGTGCCCGAAATTGGTAAAAACAAACAAACAAACAACATCCTTTTTTTTTTTTACCCATTTCGGGCTCTCTGACTTCCCTGCCTTCTCCAGGGAGATCAGAGGACCCGATCCAAGCTGTTTCTGGGCTTCCCCCACCTCCCTGGAAGCTGTAACAAGCCAAAACATCAGGATTCAAATCCTGAAGTTTTGGTTTGTACTTCCAAAAATAGCGCGCATCGGCTCTAGGGAGGTTGGGAGACCCGATGTGCGCTAATTTTGAAGTTCCCCCACCCTCCTGGAGGCTGCAACAAGCCAAAACATCAGGATTCAAATCCTGATCTTTTGGCTTGTTACAGCTTCCAGGGAGGTGGGGGAAGCCCAGAAACAGCTTGGATCGGGCCTTCCTACCTCCCTGGACCCAGCAGGGTAGTCAGAGAGCCCGAAATGGGTAAAAAAACTGACTTTTATTTTACCCATTTTGGGCTCCCTGACCCCCCCTGTCGGCTCCAAGGAGGTTGGAAGACCCGATCCAAGCTGTTTCCAAAGTTCCCCCACCTCCCTGGAGGCTGCAGCAAGCCAAAACGTCAGGATTCAAATCCCGACGTTCTGGCTTGCTGCAGCCTCCAGGGAAACAGGGCTTTTTTTAACATTGTGCAATCAATGCGTCGCACAACGTTAAAAACTGGATAACGACGAGACTTGTGGAACCAAGTCTCATCGTTATCCGAGGTACTAGTGTAGTTACAAAGCAAAATCACATAGCAATTGCAGTTTAGTGCACAGTTAGTATCATAATTCCATTCCTCTCTATTTTAGGTAGAAACTACTGTACTGTTTAAGTAACAAAACAATGTATCTCATGTGTGTGTGTATTTTATACAAACACACTACATACATACTTCCAGTGGTGGGATTCAGCAGGTTTGCACCCGCTCAGCAGAAATTCTGGCTGGCCCTGCCCATCCAAGTTTTGAAACAAAGTAGTTCTAATTCAGGTGCAATGCAGGTCTTTTCCCCTGGTTACACCCACCATACCATGCCCATAGAATAGGTAGTAAAAAAAAATTGAATTCCACCACTGCATACTTTCATGTGAAGTGTTCCATGTATCCACACTTGTATTTTGTGAAAACTACTATTGTTACTATTGTAGTATTATTTACCGTTACTACTATGTTTATGAGTTTGTGAAAACATATTTAAGCTATCTTTACAGTTTTTAAAATGTATCATTTGGTTGTGAACAAGTTATCAATTACAAATAAATTGTCTTTGTAAAAATTCAGGGCTAATAAAATAAGCTTTTCCACATACAGCGAATATATATTTTTCTATACACAAATACTGTACACTGCTTGAAATGAGGCCTTGACTTTAGTATGACTAATTGCAAAGCACAATTTCAGGATTACAGATCGAATATGTTGCCTAAATCCTACACTCTAGTAAAGGTAAAGTTAAAGGTTTCCCTTGCTCGAAAGCCAGTCGTATCCAACTCTAGGGGTCAGTGCTCATCTCTGTTTCTAAGCCGAAGAGCCATTGCTGTCTGCTTCTGCAGATGTTTCCATGGTCATGTGGCAGGCATGACTAGACACCGGAGCACATGGAACGTGTGAACAAATACAAGTTGCTTCCTATAATTAGTTCTGCAAACAGGTAGAGCTACAGATACAGTAATTATTTCACAACTGCACAGAGTACTATTTGAAATGTTCTATACCTGGTCAAAACAGAAAGCCCATCTCCAAACTTCAGTGAGCATGTGCAGACTGCCCTTAGCAGAGGGGTCTAGAATAAATGATTTTCAGGTCACTTGAGGATGGGAGGACTAAATCAAATTTAACCCACTTCCCAAATAACACCAGTGACCTTCACCTATATGGGAAAATAGATGATGAACCATTTCACCATACAGTCAAATGAAATATCCCCCCTGCAGGAAAAGTGTTAATTATTTTTCTCCCTACTAGCTAATCAGCATAATGCTGCATTAGTTACAAGAGAAAAAATCTTTATTTTTTCTTGTAGCATTGATCAAAACTGCAGTTTCTCAAACAATGCTACATGGGGAAAAACAATGATCTTTTTAACCATCCTAATGATGAAATACTGCAATAATCATCTAGGAAGAGAAATAATCATTCACTTTTTCTGCCCCTCTTCAGAGGAAAGGTAAATTATTTAATGGTAATATCCTATTATGCTGAAGGGGCTCATTAGCTCTTTCATTATACTGTATATACTCAAGTATAAGCTGAGTTTTTTAGCCCCCAAAAGGGGACACAGCTTATACTCGGGTCAATGGCCATGAGGGTCCAAAGACCACACCAGATTGAGACTCACTGACAATTCAATTAATTTTACCATATTTTCATGTATAGTAAAACCTTGCATAAAGAGCGTCTCACTTAGAGTAACTCGCTTAAAGAGCAGAATTTTCTCTGAATGGTCACCTCACTTAACTAAAACCAACCAAAAACTCGCTTAAAAACTAAATCGGGGTTTACATCCCCCCCCCACCAGAAGTCACAATTGGTCACTTACAATGGTGTTTTGCTTAAAGAGCAAACTCGCTTACAGAGCAATCCCATGGAATGCATTATGCTTTTTAAGCAAGGTACCACTGAAACTCACTAGCAGCTGCTGTATTTCCCACCTTTGGCTTATACTCAGGTCAATCTATTTTCCTGTGATTTCAGGTTAAAATTAGGTACCCTTGCTTATATTCGGGTTGGCTTATACTCAAGTATATATGGTACTGGGTATTTATCCAGAAGTAGTCTTTGATGGCCACTAGGTTCTCATATATTCCATTTCCAGGGTCCGCAGCGTGGACATGGTGTTTATGAGATTACTCACTTCCCCAAGCTAAATGTCCTGTCTGAACATTCTCAGTACACATACTCAAATACAGTTTTCATCTCCTCATTCAATGCTTAATGGATCACCAACCTAGCTATGTAAAGAAGCAACAAAGTGAGCATAAACTCAATTACAGTGCAGGTAAACAAATTGCTTTTCTTCTTTATTATTTATCTACAAACTTATGTACAGGATTATTGCAAACTGACCACAGACTGATGGAGAAAATATTGTTTTCAAAGTCCGATACAGTGCTCCTACAGCTTGTACAGAGATCGAGGCATGAAAGAAATTCTTTACAAAGTAGGTAAATATGGCATCATATACTGTACTACAGATAAACCCTACTGTGTACAGCAAGGCATGTTGCAGGACTAATAAGCTCAACTATAGTATTTGAACTCTGTATTTGTAGAGGAATGGGTTGTTTAGCCAGGTGACCAATGACACTTTGGAAAACCTGCAGCAGCTCTCTTGCATTTGGCTAGTGAATGAAAAAGGAACTGATCTGTATCAAAGAAAGCACTGTTGCTATGATATGTATTCTTGGCAGTTGTAATGTTATAGTTGCAGTGTCAGAGTATTCTATCTAGATAAGTGGTTCCCAACATAGGCTCATGCCCCACAGGGGGACTTCAATTCCCAGAAGCCTAAGTCAGTACATTGACAGATCAGTGCTTTGGGGAATTGACTTAGGCTTCTGGGAATTGGGAGTCCAAAAACCAAAGGTTGGGAAACATTGATATAGATGAACATACTCAGAAGAAAATATATCTGATTCTAGAGAGCTGTGAACAAAATATGGCAAGTGATTACAGTAAAACCTCATATAACACTAAAACCTGGTTCCACAAGTCTTGGTGTTATATGATTTTTAGTGTTATCTGATGCATGTTAAAATCCTATGGGATCCATAGAGATACATTGTAACCACACAGGCTTTAGCGGTTGTTATCTGAAGCATCCCATAGGATCTTAATGTTATCTGATGCAATTCTTCCCCCCAGATTCCTTAATGTTATGTGATTTTAGTGTTATTCGATACTAATGTTATATGAGGTATTACTGTATACTGTGTAGATGGTAGATTTAACATTATTATGTGCATCATGGAGACTGCTAAAAAACTTAAAGTTCAAGTGGCAGTCTTGGTATCTGCTGTACAGAGGCTCTATTTCCACAACCTCACATGGAGATGAGATGGATAATTTTGACATGCCTGCTAACAATCTCACTCAACAGATCCTGAATAACCTACCACATTTACCACAAACCGAAGATTTTTAAGATGTTCCTATTCCACTAGCTTGAGGGAGCCTATCAATACAGAATGACCTACAACAAAGTAAAAAGAAATACACAAAGAAGAGACATGAGGAAAGAGGGGGGAAATCCTCATCCTACCATTAGGATTGTCAAGAAGAAGAGGGCAGAAAAACAGGAGCCAAACTTATTTGAATGTTTGGGATAACTTCCAAACAAAGCTCTTGTGCCTAGCTCTGTGATGGCAAACCTTGGCATTCAAGCTGTTCTTGGACTTCAATTCCCAGAAGCCCAAGTCTCTGTGAATCCGTGGATGTGTATTCACAAAGACTTGGGCTTCTGGGAATTGAGGTTCAAGAACAGTTGGAGTGCCAAGGTTCACTATCACTGGCCTAGATCAAAGAAACTTGACATGGTCCTCTGAATAGGCACTGAACTGTACATGAAACTTATAAATGGAATAGATCCATATATTTTTGAATATCATTTATTTTGAAACAAAAACTTAGTTTAGTATCACTCAGCTTAAAGACAATACAATAGTCTAGTAAACTGTTGGTGAAAATCAAACAAGACACTCCTTTATATGAATACTAAATGACACCCTTAACAACAAGTAGATAATCAGGAAGACTCTTGAGAAACACTATCTTTCAGTAATTTCACAATGTAGTTACACAATACACAGTTGTTTTTGCATTTGTGGTTTCTTTTCCCCACTCTGAACCCAAAATTAAGCAACAAATATGACAAAAGCTAGCAGATGTGTAAAATCTTAAAATCATCTCAACAGCACAGACCAGATCAAATTATGGCCATTTCTATTTCAAGTACAAACACAGTGTTCACAGTGCTTTTAATGGCAGCATGGAGCACAAACAAGATTATTTTATGATTTAGCTATTGATGAAGTGGGCTTTTTTCTTTACTGAACAATTTAGTTGTGACAATTCAGAATGACAGCTTGCTCAAAATTGGGAGTGGGCGGGGGGGGGGAGAAATTAGATAAGGAGCCCTAGGGATGTCTATGAACAAGCTAAATGTTGGAGTTGCGTTGTGGTACACAACTATTAGAATTAAGTCCAGATCATGTGGTATCAGGACTATGAATGTACCACACAGTTTTCATATTGTTACCTTTTCCAAGTCTCAGTTCCTAATCTATTATTTGGAGCTAGCACTAATCTATATGATAAAAAGTATCCATTGATATCTCAGAATATTGTATCTGAAACACCTTAGCTATCAACAAAGAACAGAATATAAATACGGTGGTACCTTGCTTAAAGAACATAATGCGTTCCACAGGATTGCTCTTTAAGCGAGTGTGATCTTTAAGTGAAACACCATTGTAAGTGACCAACTGTGACTTCTGGTGGAGGGGATTAAGAACCCCAATTTAGTTGTTAAGAGAGTTTTTGGTTGGTTTTAGTTGTTAAGCGAGGTGACCATTCAGAGAAAATTCTGTTCTTTAAGTGCGTTAAGTCTCTAAGCGAGGCGCTCTTTATGCAAGGTTTTACTGTATTAAGGATTACTATTATTACAAAGCGGACTGGCGAACTAACAGATAAGAAAATATCTGCATGGGTTTTTGAAAACTAGAGAAATATTCAATGCATAGAACAAGTTAAATACCTACGCAAGAAAATACATGAGCAGTTCCTGTAGTACCATCTATGTCATAATATGAAGAGAACAAATTTTTCTATTTATGTTCAGCTGCAAGAATTCAGTGTAGTCCTTTTCCTTACCTTTCACCTTAGCTATAACTGTTCCTGCAGCACTTAGAATATCAACTGAATTGAGACTCTGATGTTTATTAATTATTGCCTTCAGGACACGCAGAAGCTCTCCCAAGCGTTCATGAACCACATGATGCAAACATTCTTGGTTTTCTGAAAAGAAAATTTAAAGATATTTAAAAGTTGAAAATATCATGTGCATGAAATATTAAGAATATAATTTCTCTTTTATATAAAATGAGTCAGAGATAGTAGTTTGAAGAACAGAATAGATAGAGGAAGCTTAACTCAACTGATAATGGACAAATCACTTGCCATTGCTATCTTTCTGTTCAACTTATGAAAATCAAGAAAGCTTTGCTATTTAGCCTCTTCAGCAGGGGTGCCCTAACGTTTTGGGCCATGGGCCAATCATGTGGTTCAGGGAGCTAGTCACTAAGGCCCAGGGGCCGGGTGCAGCCCCTGATGCCAATTCATCCGACCTGCGAAGCCCTTGCCGCTCCTGTACAGGCGCATTTTACTTCCGCTTCCAGGGGCGACGAGGGATTCCCGGGCCGGATGAATTGGCACGGGGGCCACACCTGGCCCCCAGGCCTTAGTTTGGGCACCACTGCTCTACAGTATAAGGCTACTTGGGCCAACTTTCTGCCCCACCCAGTTTAAGGTAGTTCCATGTGCTCCATTTCACTCCTTAAGACCTTCTACCAGGAGAAAGATGCCCTAGAAATGAAACAAATATATGAAAGTGTAATTGTAATATTTAAACATATTTCTATAGTACAGAGCTATGTTCCCACTGAAAGGTAAATGTTTAGGCACTAGGTTGTGCTGCTATACTCAGTGATGGGATGCAACAGGTTTGCACCAGTTTGCCAGAACTGGTAGTAACTTTTCCCAGTGTCCTGGAGAACTGGTAGCAGCGTTTGGGGGGGGGGGGAGAGAACCACTTTTGGGGCTTACCTTTTCACTGGTTCCCACACTGCACATGTGCACCAAGAGGGGTGTGTGTGTGTGTGTGTGTGTGTGTGTGTGTGTGTGTGTGTGTGTGTGCTTATTTTTATTTTATTTTAATTATTATTTTATTTTATTTGGCTCCGCCCACAACATCATGACATGATGTTAGCTCTGCCCACACTGTGATGACGTCACAGTGGGGTAGTAAAATTTTGACATCCCACCACTGGCTAGACTCCTGCTCAGCTGCCTGTGTTGAAATGACAACAGAGAAGATGGAAAGAGCTCATATTTTGTAACATAAATCAACAGTGCAAAGGATTCGTGGTTTTTTAAATAAACCAAGTAAAATGAAGTTATACTTAAGAATTGTACCTTTATCAGCAATTACCATATTTGCCAGTGTATAAAATGCACTGGAGTATAAGATGCACCCCGTTATTACCAAAATAGCCCACTATATACAGTGTAATTTTTAAACTCCAATCACTGATTGGGCTATAGGCACCTCAAGATAAATAAAACTGTTAAATGTGGGATTTTAAAGGCCCACAAGATATTCTACCAGTTATTTTTAGTGTTTGCCCTAAAACACCATTGTAAAATGGTAAGCACTTTTAGACTAGCATCCAAGATAGCACAACAGTTCCAGTGAGAAGTGAAAAATCAATCTCTAATGGGTGTACACAAGCTCCCTGCCTGTCTATGCAGATCACTTCAATTTCAAACTTACAGGTATCTTCATGTACATAAAAAATCAGTTATTTCTGATTTTTAACATCATGGGGAAAAAATCACTAATTCTGATAGACTAGGAGACAGGAAAGTCTTTGGAATTGCCCATAATTTAATAGCAAAAGACATGCTTTATAAGTAGAGAGCCCAATGATAAATGCACAGCATTTCCCTGAAAATGGTAATGGAAAAGATTCTGATTAAGAGTCGACTAACAGTTGAACTGGTTCAAGCCAAAATAGGTTAAAGTACCATATGACCATAATTGTTAAAACATGAATGAAAAATGATGCATTTTACAAGCACCATAAGTTTAAGCCAGTGCTATTTATAAAGTATAAATATATAGCAAACATTGAACAATGTGAAAAATGTATTTAATATTCCACAGTATAATTTACAATTTAATCTAAAGTTCAATAAAGAAAGCTAATGACAGAAACATTAAGATGATACAGTTCAAACCCTGACACAATGCAAATCTACAGTGCAACCTCGGTTAACAAACGGTTCGGTTGACATAAAAATCACATAACAAAAGGAAATCCATAGAAAATAGTGGCTCAGTTTACAGAATTCTTTCGGAATGGGTTAATTGGTTTTTTCAATGCATTCCTATGGAAAACCACATTCTGGTTAATGTATTTTAGTTTTCAATGCATTCCTATTGGAAATTGCATTCAATGCATCCCTAGGGGAAATTTGGCTAAAGTAATTTTTGCTGTAAGAAACGCCCCCAAGAACGTATTAATTACGTTAGCCAAGGTTCTATTATATTCAGAAACTCCCAATGACCTAATTTTCCTCCTTGGTTGTATATCACAAAAGACAAGAAAGAAAAATGATATACTGTACTGGAAGTTTAACTTATTCTGATACTGTTGCAAAACCTACCCATCAATTATTTTTTATAAAACATACCTTCAGAATTTAAATCTAGCAAGTATCAGAAAGATGATTAGTACAATAAAGTAGGGACGGCAAAAAGAATGAGCAACAGCAACTCTAACTTATAGAAATGGAATAAGTAATGAGTACAGGAATATTTGCTCATGTCCAGAGGAATGAATATGTTTAACTAATTTCACATCATGAATACACTCTGACTAGGCATTGATGGGCTTTTTAAAAAAAACCCACCAAGACATGCTCTTCCCCATACTGTTATATGAAGATTATCACAGCAGTGCAACATGGTACTGAATAATTAAATTCATGAACCTTTGCTGCACTTACATTTTAAGACATATTAATAGAAATACAAGTCTTTGGGTAATGCCTGACTTTCATGCATCTTTCATTAATCTAGCACAAAACTTTGTTTTGGAAATACATAACTTTTCCATGAAATTAAATTTCAAGTTATTGCTTTAATGTATGGTAAGCTGTTAATTATAGGGTCGTTCCTATATGGTATATTTTCATTTTCAATGAAAAATTGGAGGAAGAGTTTAGCCAATCTCCTAGGGATTAGAATTTCACAGACAAAATGGTACAACTTTGCAAGTAAAAGAAAACAACCATGCCTCTAGTATGAAATAATGGATTAAACAGAAAGATAGCATTCAACTTCTCTTTTGGTCAAACAGCTAAACATGTGTGGCTCTCAAGGATATACCGGTAATTATAGAACAAAAAATGAAAAGCAGGTCTATAGTAAAGCCCAACACTTCAACATGAATATAACAGTTCAGCAGACATGGGACTATTTACACTCACACAATGTTATGTTGAGCTTCCTGAGTAAATAAATTCTGAAGTTCATAATAATTGCACCAAGAGAGCACTGGATGCAAAAATCAATATTTCTACAATTCTATTCCACAACCATTCATCACACAGGTATGAGAAAATATTCTCACTTTCTTTGGTTATGAAAGCAAACAGTGCAGTGCAGATACAACCAAGAAAAAAATTCGTAAGAGAAGTTGTATTGTTGACAGCAGTTGAGTCATTAATCCAGCAAATGGATGAATAAAAAATTCTAGTCAAATTTTACACATAGTGAATAAACAGAACTACGGTATATGCAGAAATTTTAATAGACAAGATGAGTAATAAATTTATTCAATAACTAAAAAATTACAGCCATAAGTTACCTTTTGACCCTGTACATATCTTTATCAGGTTGAGCAACACAAAGCTGTGAATCATACAGAGAAAACAAAAGAGTTCCATCATTCACTGCCAGATATGCCTGGCTCTTTAAACTTAAAATAAAGTTCCAAAGTGGGGGCTGCAGTTTCAGGTCAGAGGTGTAAGTTTCATATTTTATTTCTAGTGGTGTAGATTGGAATGTGTGTAATAAGATTGGGGTGAGGAGGGGATTGTCGGTCATTTAGCAATCTCCCCTGTATTGAAACACTAGACTTTCTTTTTGTTGGGAACAGAAATATCCAGAAAGCCATATACAGTACCCTAAAAGTTGGAATAAATTTCAAACTACATGATGGGTAAACCAAGTGCAGCATAATCAGAATTATCACCTAATGACAAAGTAACAATTCTACTACTGATATTTGTTTTTCAATTTGTCAGTTAATCTCTCTTCCTTTATTTAAAAGATTAGATTTAACAAGAGCAAAATATGTCCCTTTTGAACAGACAACTAAGAGCAATGGAACAGGCACAAGTTACTTTAAAAAGTGTACAGCAGGGTAGGGGTTGTGATTATGATTAAAATCTTAGTTTCACAACAGTACATACAACTCTTGATAATTAGATCTAAAAACAATTCAAGTTCCTGATATCTCCAGTTGGAATTTTATAAAACAGTTCACAAAGTACAGCCTTCTTGGATGTGTACCATGAGAAATCAGGACACAAATGCTTTAGCAAAAACAAATTGCTGTGTACCAGAAAGTTTTGATCTTTCCCACCGAATCACTACAATTTTTGATACCAAGAGATATCCATCTATTTTCTAAGCACATATTTTAACAAGGGAATCTTTTTATCAAGCAAAGATTAACTCAAAATAATAGTCTTCACTGTAGATCCTTTTCATCCGGAAACAAAATAATGTTTCTATAATCAAGCTTGTCAGCTTTAGTACAACTTCCTGCTAAGCCAATTTCAATTACATTACATACTGCTTAGAACGATGATTGTTGCGACAGCTGGGTCTTCTGTTAGGCACCATTTATGAGTCTCAAATATTCCATGAGAAAATATGTTCCAATAACTTTTAAGAACCTGTTTATGCGATTTATTAAGTAAGCCATTTATCAGTCTTTAGCAATTATAATTAGTCCACTTTTCAGAAATTATAATGCAGTTACTGCTCTCTAGTTTAGTGTCAAGATTAATCTTACACGTGCAGGACGCAGAAGGAGCCTCTCCAATTAATGGAAAGCACTGTGAGCACACTTGGGTGTATATTAAGACGAAAATGTAATCCAATCCCAAACACTCAGCCTACCAGTGATGGTGAACCTTGGCACTCTAGGTGTTCTTGAACTTCAATTCCCAGAAGTTCTGATCAGCAGGCCTACTGACTTGGGCTTCTAGTAATTGAAGACCAAGAACACCTGGAATGCCAAGGTTCACCATCACAGGACAGGCATAGACCATTCTCTGTCAAATCTACTCAGCCATCTGATCTCAACATATACCATTCTACAGGAGGTATCATTTTGGAAAAAGCCAGCTAAAAAAAGGTATACAACAATACTAGGTGCAAGTATGCTTCAGTTTGCTCCTCAACCAGAGAATTGTGATCAATTTTTAACTTCTGTTTTGGAATGTGTTTGTGCCACCATTCCAAGAGAGTACTGGACCAAATATATCCCAGGTCTCTCTTGAGAAATATTAGCACAATACTGTACTTAGATTATATTTCACACTCCAAAGAAAATCAATTTAGTGAACATACAATAAAAGCTGGAAGAAATCTGATCTCAGCCCTTGGACACACAGAAAGAACTCATTGGATAGATCTCAACCTATGCAGAAACAAAAATAATTCACTATAACAGAACTTGACATGGCAAGAAGCATTCAGAAAGCTTGGAGACAACTGAAAAGACAGAAAAACAATCCAGAGAAAAGGACACTATATGCAAATATAACCCCCAAACAAAAAGCACATCAACTGCTCCTGGCAAGGTAGACCAACACATGCATAATAAAAATAAAACTTAAAAGGGATACTGGCAGAATTAGAAGAAGCCATATGAAGATCTAGGTATGGTAAAGTGGTGGGACTCTGTGATATTTAGATACAGTAAATTAAATATTTTGGGTAAAGCACAAAGGAATGTCTCCTTCAACTCTTTAATAAATGCTGGATGAGCAAACAAATTCCAAAAATATGGTGGAAAATAAAAACAATTGCTTCACTGAAACCAGACAAAGATTCATCAGCTCCCGAAAGCTACAGTCCAATCTTCCTACTATTCCACTTATATGAAGTGGTGATCTAAAAAAAGAAAATTTCCTATATAAATGGAGAAAGAGTATTTACTGAATTTCTCAGTGGAAGGCTTTGATTTAGTACCTGTTAACATTCCACACACTTACAAGTATTATACTGCTCATTATTATTATACGGTACTAGCAGACTAGCTGGCTGGATAATTCTATGGTTTAGCTATTTAGCTGTAGAGCCAGAAGTTGGGAGTTCAATTTCCCACTTTGTCTTTATGGAGAAAAGCCAACCCTTCTGGTCTTAGATAAGTTGCACAGTCCCAGGCCACATACAAAAGTGAATGGTAAAACACTTCAATGTATTCTCTCTGGAAAATCCTGAAAAGGGTTGCCATAATGCAAAATTGACTTAAAGAAACATAATTATAAAATAAATAAATAAATAAATAAATACTAGCATTAATAGAGATATTTATGTATTATTACATTTTTATACCACCCATTTGGGAAATTTCCTACTCTAGGTGATGTACATACAAATACCAAATAACGCAAGAAAACATGTAACAAAAACTGACCAACCAAACAAATATATCCCAAATAAAATAAAAGGAATCTGATTATAAGGCAACTCTAGCCACCAAACATCCATGGTTGAATAGAGGTTTCCACATCACCTTTCTCATAAAGCTGGGAGTGATATCATCAGGTAAGACTTTGTTATCTGTCTAAGTTATCTTGCTATGTTAATAGATTATACTGCCAGCGATTCAATGCTGAGTGTCAGGGGGGAGTTAACTAACCGGACAACCCTAAAGACTAATGGCCTTGTGTGCTGAAGTTCACAGGGAAGGGTGATGGTTCCCAAGTGGATTAAATCCCACTTGAATTTATCTTGATGGATGGCCTGGGGCTGAGGAGAACTTTTTGTGCCAAAAGGGCTCAGGACCAGAAAGTGACTCATGGAACTGGACCAGTGGTATGGAAGTCATGCTGCAATGCGGAAGGCAGATGAAAGGCCACTGCATTATATTATCAGGACAGTCTTCATGACTGATCGCGACAATGATCACCAATATTCAGATTCTGATATGGCAGTAATAGAAGAAGAAGACTCTGTTATGAGGTCTAGTATAGTAAGAAGGTCATCCAAAGTGGTTTGATCAAAGCTGAGATATCAGACTAAGATTCATCCATCCTACTCAAGAATTATCAGTCAAATCAGATAATTGATTGTTCTGGTGATAATGGGTACAGTAAACGTAATGAAGGACAACTGGGCAGATGAGTTTCCTAAAAAATAGTGCCAGTGATAGTAATGCAAAGGAAAAGGTTGAAAATCTTATGATTAGACCAGGGGTTCCCAACCTATGGCCGCAGGGCCAGACCCAGCCTGCAGTACCATTCCATCCGGCTCATCGCTGCCTCCATCGCACCTGGAAGTGGGAGCAAACACGTTTACATTGGCCGTAAAACACGTAAATGCACCAGTGACTGTCGTAAATGTGAAACTGGGATACAGCTGTAAATGCACCCACTTCTGCTTCCCAGGGGTTGTCCGGCCTGCGGCATAAAAAGGTTGGGAACCCCTGGATTAGACAAATCAAAATATAATAAATTTTAGTGCTGATGATCTGACTGATAAGAAACCAGAAGAACCTAAATCAGCTAATGGAGAAAAGCTACAGATGTGTATAAATGACACTGTTTTTACTAAAGCAACCAGAATAAAGCAAAAAGAACACTTAGCAGCTGATTTGCACAAATGTAAAATAAAACGTCAAAGCTGCACGGTGACATATGATTGAATTTGGAATGTTAAAGTGTGAATGAAGGTAAATTGTAAAAAAATAAGTGGGATATGTAAAAATGGCAATACTCTGAACATATGTAAACTAAAAATAATTGGAATATAACATTTTCAATCAGAAAATTACAAATTGTTTTTCTCTGAAAATAGTGAGGTGTTATTATAGTAGAGGCAGTTACAGTCTTCCATGCAAAGTCTGACTAATTAAAATCAATCAGATCTCATTGAAAGCCAGTTAGTATACCTGACATTCAAATCTATACTCAAACTAAAGACCATGAAAAAGAGGAAACCAAAAGCTTTTATGCAAGCATTCATGAATGAGCTGGTGTTGCACCCAAACAGGATATACTGACAAGGATACATGGCTGGAATGAGAAAGTAGGAAACAAATTAAAATAAAGCAAGAGATTGAGTCACAGAATTCTGTGATGGCAACAATCTATTTATTGCAAATACTGTACAGTACATGCTTCAAGCAGACAGACACAGTTAGTCAATACAGACATTAAATAAGAAGCAGAAGATGAAAAGACTGCTTTCTTTCTGCAAAAACAAAACCAGGAATGGACTATGGTCCAAAAATATGAATGTTAAAAATTAGAGTTAAAGCTGGGGGAAAATGGCAAAACAATAGGAATATAAAGCTGAAATGCTGTTGCGCAATCACACAAACAACTTTTAGATGTGAACTGCTCCAAGTTAAAAAATCTCCATAGATGTTATCTGTTTCATGACACAACATGTGATACATTGTATCTACAACAAGGGTTCCCAACCTATGGCTCAAGGGTCAGACCCAGCCCGTGATGCCATTCCATCTAGCCCATTGCCTCCTCCACTGCACCCAGAAGTGGAAGCGGGCATGTTTATGTCAACCGTAAAACACACCTGCGGCTATAAATGCACCTGATCCTGCTGGGCATTGTCCAGCCCATTCAACTGTCCAGGGGCATGGTCAAGCCCACAGCAGAAAAAGGTTGGCCACCACTGATCTACAGAGATGTCTTAATTTATAGCAATTTGCATATAAAAGTTAGTTTATTTTCATAACTTCCCAACAGGATTTCAGCCATGATTTAAACCAAATTAATGAAGAATTTAATCAACATGTAAATAGATCACTTCCATTACTAAACCCTATCAACCATGAACCAAGAAAATATTGGGACTGAAGCAAAAAAAAAAACTTACCACGGAAGAATGCAAAAAGGTAATAAAATAGCCAAAAGTAAAGGAAGGGTCTTAAGGAATGACTTATGAAAATGTTCACAACTGACAGCAAACTAATTTAGAAAGTGACATAAAGGACAAGATTCCTAAATGTAATTTTTCAGCAACTTGTACAGAGGGAGAAACAGAACTATACAATAATTACTGAAACAGAAAAAGAGAACCAAAAGAGGGAAAACAACAGATCTCATAAGAAGCAAGAAATCAAAGGGGAAAATCAAATTAATATTTCATATGATGAAAGATCACTAGAGAATATCTTAATTGATGGTGACAAAATAATGACACATTGGAAGTATATACACTGTAGAATAACTATACAGCAGAGATTCAAGAATGACAGGCTGCTTCAAAAGAGAATCGTTTGATGAAAGACATACAATTTTAGAAAATAAAGCTTTTCATCAAGCACCCTAAAGAAATAAAACACCAGTAATAGGTAGAATGCAAGTAAAACTATTTCAGGGTAGGTAAAGGTAAAGGTCACCCTTCCAGCAGGTATATCTATCAAAATCCTAACAGCTCGCCAATATGTAAAACAGAATAATGCCCTATAGATTAGAATATTTCATATGCATTCCAATTCCAACAAATGGGAAGTAACTACAGGATCACTGCATTAATTTCTCATGCATGAAAAATACAGTAATGCCCAAGATATTTAATTCATAAAGTGAGTAGAAACCTACAAAGTTATTACAATATTCTATTTTAGCTATTTTAGCTTTTAAATTTTTAATTACTCATTCTAAATCTTTAACTGGGCATTTGTCCCATTTTACCCAGCAATTAAATAATATTCCCATAAATGATTTTGATTAAAACTCTGTAAAACCCAGAATCCCTCTCTTTAGGAAAGAAGTTTAAATGACAACTTCATCTCCTATATGAGCTGGTGCACTTTCATTAGAAGTCCAGTTATTCAGGAGATGTTATTAAGTCTAAGGTGTTTTATTTATTTGTCAACTGTTTGGTTTATTTTTCACACAGTAGCATTTTAAAAAACTCTACTGTTGTTTACTAAATACGGAACTTGTTTTCTCAACAAGAACTGTCTGTTCTTATCTTTTAAAAAGCTTGGACACACCCGTAAGAGAAAAGCCCTTTGTTTTAAAGTAAAATATCACGCTTGAATTTGTATCCGCCAAACTTAAGGAAATTCAAATTAAAGATAACTCTCTCCTTACTCCAAACATGGACCCAACATCACCTTCTTCATCATCTGTAGTCAACTTTTTTTTACCTCTGGGGTACAACTTCAATCATAGTTTTTTGCGTTAAAGAATCTCCGCTCCTTTTGAGAATAATACTGTAGTTGTGTATTTCAGTTGGCTGGAAACTCTTTATAATAGAAAGAATCCTACAGAATCACAGAATAATGGAGTTGGAAGGGGCCTATAAGGCACTCAGGTCCAATTCTAGTATATGACAGATGGTTGTCCAATTTTCTCTTAAATGCTTCCAATGCTAGGCCACTCACCACTTCCCGAAGTATTTTGGATCCATTGTTACATTGCCTTAGGAAGTTTTTCCTCATATTCATTTGAAATCTGGCTTCCTATAACAAGTATATCCTACATTCTAAAACAGATCCTGCCCTCCTTTACATGATAATATTTCATGCTTTTTAAATGAACTGTCATATCTTCCCATCTTTTTTTCTAAAGGTGAAATAAACCCAGTTCTTTCAGGTTTTTCTTCATGGGGCTTGGTTTTCAGTCCCCTCATCATCTTTGTTGCCTTTCTTTGAACTTGTTTGTTTGTTGAACTCTCTAGATGTGGTCTAACTAGGGCTGAACAGAGAGGAACTGGTACCTCATGGGTTTTGGAAACCAGCCTAAAATTGCATGTGCCTTTTTTTAGCCACATCACACAGTTGACTCAAATTCAGCTTGTAATCTACAACTCTAAGATCGTACTTGCTCATAGTATTACTGAGTCAAGTATTCCCCCATCTTGTCACTGTGCATTTACGTCTCCCCACCCACCCAGGTGTAGAACTTTTTATTTATCCTTGTTACATTTCATCCTGTTGTTTTTAGCATTGCGTTCAAGCTTATCAAGATCTTTTTGAATCTTATTCCTGACATCCTAGAGAGTGAAGCCAAAAAGGCCCTAAAAAGCACTGCAAACAACAAAGCCAGTGGAGATGATGGTATCCAAGTTGAACTTTTCAAAGCCCTAAAAGATGATGGATTCAAATTATTGCATTCTATATGCCAGCAGATTTGGAAAACACAACAATGGCCACAGGATTGGAAAAGATCAGTATACGTTCCAATCCTCAAAAAGGGTAATGCCAAAGAATGTTCAAAATATCGAACAATTGCGCTTATCCCATATGCCAGCAAGGTGATGCTCAAGATAATACAGGATAGACTGTAGCAGCACGTGGAAAGAGAATTACCAGAAGTGCAGGCGGGGTTCAGAAGAGGCAGGGGGACTAGAGACCACATTGCCAACATACGTTGGATCATGGGAAAAACAAAGGAATATCAGAAACAAGTCTACTTCTGTTTCATTGACTACACTAAGGCCTTTGACTGTGTGGACCACAACAAAATGTGGCAAGTAATTAAAGAGATGGGAATACCAGAACACCTTATATGCCTCATGAGAAACCTGTACATTAATCAAGAAGCAACAGTTAGGAAAGAATACGGAAGGACAGAGTGGTTTGGAATAGATAAAGGAGTAAGAAAAGGCTGCATTTTGTCACCCTGCTTATTCAACTTACACACAGAGCACATAATGCGCAATTCAGGGATGCAGGAATCACAATTTGGGATCAAAACTGCTGGGAGAAACATCAACAATTTGAGATATGCAGATGATACCACCCTAATGGCAGAATGTGAGGAGGACTTAAAAAAGCTCCTGATTAGGTTGAAAGAAGAAAGTGCAAAAGCTGGCTTGAGACTCAATATCAAGAAAACAAAGATCATGGCAACAGGCCCTATCAGTCCCTGGAAAATAGATGGGGAAGAAGTAGAAGCAGTGACAAATTTTACTTTCTTAGGATCAAAGCTCACTGCAGATGGTGATTGCAGCCATGAAATAAAAGGGCGACTAATTCTTGGGAGGCAAGCAATGAGAAACCTGGGGAACATAGTGAAAAGTAGAGACATCACATTGCAAACAAAAATTTGTATAGTCAAAACAATGGTATTTCTGGTGGCAATGTATGGTTGTGAGAGCTGGACCATTAGGAAAGCTGAGCGCAGAAGAATAGATGCCTTTGAGATGTGGTGTTGGAGGAGAGTTTTGACCGTCCCCTGGACAGCAAGGAGAACAAATAGGTCAATCTTAGAAGAAATCAACCATGACTGCTCCTTAGAAGGTCAAATAGTAAAGATGAAGCTACAGTACTTTGGACATCAAATGAGAAGAGAGGATTCCCTTGAGAAAGCCTTGATGCTGGGAAGGGTGGAGGGCAAAAGAAGAAGGGGGTGGCCCAAAATGAGATGGCTAGATGGTATTGTAGACACAATGGGCACAAAGCTGAGCGAGTTGAGGAGGGTGGTGGAGGACAGAAGTGCCTGGAGGACAGTGGTCCATGGGTCGCAAAAGGTCGGAATCGACTGTGCGACTGAACAACAACAAAAAGCTATTTCATCCTATTTTGCGTCACCTGCAAATTTGGTAAGTATTCACTGCACACCAATATTTGGTTGACAAAATAACATGACATACAGTTTCAGACAATATTTATTTTAAATGAATTAAAATGAAATAGCCACTGCAGGTCTCTGAAAACAGCACCACTTGGGTCAGCTTTTTCAAAAGTATTACAGTATTTTGCAGGGTCTCAAGTTGCAAAAATAAAGGCTTGAGATCATATGCAGCCTGAGTGCTATACGATCACATCTGGTTTAGCTGCAAGTGGTAATTATTAGTTTCTTGACTTCCTGTGGCATGTGAACCACCCCTAAATCATTGAAAGTGCATAGAGAATCATTTCAGAGTTTGGACAGGCCATTTTATATTTCACAATGACAAACTACTTTTAAATGTCTGGCAGAAGTAAACTTTGCTTAGAGAAACCCAAGAACTGAAGCTGGGACTGAGCAGCAATGCATACTGCTTCCTCTTCAGCAAGAAAGAGTTGCCGTTCAATTGTTGTTTAGCGTGAAACTTTATTTTTATAACCCTACCAATCCAATACCAAAACAAATGCAGTTAGTCACTTTGCTGAAGTTTGGGAAGGACCATGACTGTAAAAGTGTAGCTTGCACCTGGTCTTGCAATATAGTTCCATATACATACTGCAAATCAGACTTTGTATAGTCCAGGGGTTCCCAATGTTTTTGCGCTGCAGGCTGGACCATGCCCCTGACAGTTGAGTGGGCCAGTCATATGGTTCCTCCCGCTGCAAACTATGCCATAAAACGTGTCCACAGTTGTCGTAAATGTGTTCATGACTGCCACCGGTGCAATTATGGCAGCGTTTACAGCAGGCCCCGGTGCTTTTATGCATGCACGGGTATGTTTTACAACTGTCATAAACATATCCACCTCCACTAGCAACAAGGGTGGTGGCGGGCCACATGAAATGGTGCCACAAGCCGTAGGTCTGCCCATGGGCTGTACGGTTGGCCACCCCGGTATAGTCTATAACACGCTGACCTGCATGCAGTCTTGCTGAACCTTTAAAACCACAAAAGTAAAAAGAAAAAAGAAAAAGGATGGGGATTTATATAGATTAAAACTTGCAAATCATATATAATCCACCACAGAGTAGGTCATAACTTTAAAAAATTCACAGCATACACTTAAAAGAAATTACTGTAGATCCTTGACATGGACTGTTTTTATTAAAAGTTCTATCAGCTCAGTAAATGCATGCAAAAGATATTTTGCATTATAACAATGAGTTATTAAGCGGACTCTGAGCAATATATATTCTCAGTACCTGTAAAAAAGAATAACGCTATCTTGTAAGTAAGCTTACCAGAATG
The DNA here is from genome assembly GCA_030440675.1 of Furcifer pardalis. Taxonomy (NCBI): domain Eukaryota; kingdom Metazoa; phylum Chordata; class Lepidosauria; order Squamata; family Chamaeleonidae; genus Furcifer; species Furcifer pardalis. The sequence goes on from CP126891.1 coordinate 176,665,799, forward strand.
CCAAAGCAGCCAAAATTTTACATAATAAATATATTGTCACTTGGAACAAAGTCTTCAGGAAGCTAGACTAATCTAGCATAACATTTGAGTCTCTGTTTCCCCAAACATTTTATTTACTTGAGCTGTCAATTACGGAAGTATATTTTACATAAGCAGCAAATGGACAATCTAGGAAATATTCTACCTCTCTGGCATGTAAGAGAATTCTATATCTATTGTTGACTTTGCTATCTAGTATTTGTGACCAAGAAAGCATTATAATAAGAAAGATTTCAAGAAACACTTTAATATAAGAACTTTAAATGAATTTCATTCTATTAGTGACTTTTATAACACAAATTCTTAAAGAACTGTCTTAAATATCTGGGTTTTGTTACCAAACATGAAGTACATGTGCTCATTTTGCAAAGAACACCTTACTTTTACCTAAAAAATCTGCAATAAATTTTTGTATAGACCTCAGCAATTCCATCTTGAGTTTAACAATTTTTTTAATTGTTTGTTTCCAAAGAGTAGCCATGTTAGTCTGTTACAATTTTTTTTTTTTTGCCAAAAGCAATTTGGGGGTTTGATTCTGTATTGCACCTTCTAATAGAAGAGCCAGATTGTTCTTGGACAAGTTGCCTGATCCCACAGTGTCCCCCAAAGAAGGGATTACAAACGCTCCCAATTTAGCAAACCCTGGAAAAGGTCAGCATAAATTGGAACTGACTTGACAGTTTGTGATGATTATTTTTAAAAGTATGCCGCACCTCTTGATCAGAACCAGTGGGACTCCCACCCTAAAAGGACCAACACAGCAGAGAGAAAGCAAGAGGGGAGTAATTTATTTTCTCAGCTCTCAGTGCCCTCCTCCTGGGGAAATATAACTAACTGGCCTTGGGGGGGGGGACCCAGTTCCTTTTATAGTAAACAAAGGAATCAACTCAGGAAAGAATAAAAAATGATGGAGACCCTTCCTATAAAAAACTAAATAAAACAACACAAACACTTTTGTGGTCATTACTACATCTGGTGCTTCTGGGTTGAAAGGATTAGCAGGTGAAAAATCTCTGTTGATATGGCAGATGTCATCTAGCATCTTTTTAATTCTATTTTGTTTTTAGATGCATTAATTTTAGTTTTGTATGTTATTGTATCCTGGTGGTGCCTCTCACAGAAATACAGAAAGAACACGTTTGGAAAGCCCTAATATAGATTACCTTCACGTCCTGCTACAGTAATGGAGTAGACAGTACAGCCAGTGACTCAACGTTGAGTGTTGGGTGGTGGTAAATAACCTGATTTTCTAAAGGGTCCAATGGCTATGGGCAGATGAACCCCTTTGGGTGGGGTGATGGTCCCTCATTGGAGGAAATGCCACTGGAAACCATCATGGCCCAACTGCAAAATGAATGGAGGAGGAACTCTGATTCCCAACGGTCACAGTATGGAATGTTATGTCATTGCTGCAGGTGACAAGAGAAGATGACACACAGCTGTTATGCAAGTCAGAATCCTTTACAGGGTGCACATGATTACAACACCATATGCAACTGACTGATTGTCATTGACCTGGAAGGAGATAACTAGTTGTACTGAAGGCCTACATAATCAACGATAGCAATTCAATATTTCATTCAATAGATGACCCTTTGTTGAAGAACTAGTGACTATTAAAAGTCATCAGGAGGTACAATGAAATTACTAACCTATTGCAGTCTGTAGGTCTTTGCTCTTTTATAAATTACAGCAATTTTCTCTCTCATTAACATTTACAGCAGGTGGTACATGTACTATTTTAGTATTTTTGCCTCAAGGGCAAAAGTATCTCTTGATAATCCTGTATCATATATTGGTTCCTATATTTTGTACCTAGAAACACTAACATAAAGAATGGTTTGAAATCTCACCTCACTTTGCCTCAAGGGCAAAAGTATCTCTTGATAATCCTGTATCATATATTGGTTCCTATATTTTGTACCTAGAAACACTAACATAAAGAATGGTTTGAAATCTCACCTCACTTTGTTCAATAGCAAAATACTGTAGTAGTTCTTACTAAAGAAGAAACCAGGATGTCAATTTGCTATGTGGAATTTTAATAAATCCAAAATGTATTTCACTTAACTGTTCAAATCCCAGAGAACTACTATGCTTTGTTTTCATTGATAGAAAAAAATATTGCAACACTATGAACACGGGTTCATTAACATAGTGCAAAGGCTTTGAGAAGTACTGTACAATATTCCAGTCCTTAAAATCTATAGGCAGAATTTAATGCACTTGGTAAGCAGAAACCTGGAAATCTGGAACAATTTTGCTAATATAGAAATCTGGGATAATCGAGTATACAGCTCTAAAAAAAATTCTCTCCTATCACCAAACATGGAATTATGAATTGGTTCTAATTCCCACTCAGGCACAGAAACTCAGTGGCAGAGTGGAACAGGTAAAAGCAATACCTAAATATCTCATTTAGTTTGAAAGCTCTAGATTAGGGTTGTTGCAAGTCTATTCCAACATGAGGGTGCGCACTTATCAAACATCAGCAAGCAGGCTCAAGAATTTCTCATCTAAATACATGGTGTAACTCTCAGCTGGGGGGGCTTTGAAAAAAGCATCGTCACAAATCACCCATCCATCAATCTATTTCTAAATGCTCTATAGTTCTTTGTCTTTTTTTTATTCTACAAATCTTCATGTTCCACTCTTATCTAATCTGGACTCATCAGGATAAACTAAGATTTAGATCTGCAGCCTTTTTAAAGAGTCTGATCAAAATAGTATTATTACTGAGAGTGACTGTAGATTTGTTGACCCTGGACTCTTTTTAATTGATATCACCTTTTATTTTTTACTGTTGCTAGTTATGTTTTAATTTGAATACTCTTATGATTTTAAATATTTTTAATGCCATCTGGCTGTTTCCAGGGTTTTTTACATGTATTTTTATTATGAGAATTAAAAAATATATTTTATATGGTACATTGTAAGCCACCCTAAGTGGTGCATGCACCTAAAGGGTGGGGTATAAATGCAAATAAATAAACAAACTAGGATCCAATACTTTTTACATGTGTAAAGTATCTCATACAAGGAAAACATGAAGCTCTTTTTAACAGTTAATGTACAAGATCAAGGAGCTACTTATTTTTCAGATTGTTAAGCAGACAGGTAGCACATTTTCTCTGTCACAAACTAAGACTGATTATTCACTTTGACTCCTACACTTAAGGATGCATATAACATTAGTATCTGTATTATAGATATTACATAATGGCAGCTAATCATCAATTGTCACTTAGCACAATATTTATTTCGTAGCTAAGAATACAGGCTACAATCCAGTCAATTATACACAGAGATTTCCGCTGTGTCGAAGTCTTCTTCACTGACTGAGCAAGTAAAAGCAACACACAATCTATAAGGGTTAATGGGAGATCCAAGCCTGCTTTTCATCTTGTCACATGAAAATTCCCAATCAGTTTGATATGATTTATTGAACTCAAAACATACGTAAACTTCTGCACATGTCTAAACAGATCAATCTGTCTTTCAGATTTCCAAATGTTTAATGTAGTAACAAGAAAATGTCTCTATTTTCTCTAGCCCAAATAACACTGGAACAAGGACTGCCTGGGATAACAAGGGATGGCTTTTAATGTAAAAGAATTCTGAGCTCTATTCAACATTCAAAACAAATTCCTGGGCTCAGAATTCTTTAATTCAAAGAATGACTTTTGCATCAAGCTCTTGCTATGTAAACACAAGTTCCAGTAAAAAACAAAATAGAGCATGTATACAGAAGAATGCAGCGGTGGGTATCAGCAGGTTCACACCAGTTCACCAGAAATTCTGGGTGGCCCCGCCCATACAAGTTTTGAATGCAGGGCTTTCCCCCTGGTCACACCTATCATACTACTCCCACAAGTAGTAAAAAAAATTGAATCCCACCACTAGGCAGGCATGACTAGTTCACCCACCCAGTCACATGGCCATGCCCACAGAGTAGGCCATGCCCACGGTGTAGCAGTAAAAAATTTTTGGAGCTCACCACTGGAAAGATGCTAACCCAGCCGAAGACATCTCTGTGCCCTTAGTACTTCTGAACAGAATATTTAAGACTTGAATTATTGATACATTTCAAGCTCAGGAAAATTAATTTACAGGTATTCTGCAAATTTTGAAGCACTTTTGAGCTTTATCAACTAAAATATAGTCCTTAGATCCCCCAGATAATGGTTTGTTTCAGAATCTACACAGAGTTAGATCTACAATCCAAGAATTCCACAACATAACTATATATGCACAGCTGCAAATAATTTCCCCAAATGCCATCTACTTGCCATAATTTTTCCCAACATACAAAAAGTTACTAGAACAAAATACAGTACAGTATTTGCAACTAGGTACTTTTTTTGTCCTAGACAACGTAACATAATGGGATGAAAGCCTATACAAATGGATTGGAATCAAACATGATACAATATAGAAGAGAAACAAAACAGTAATGCCCAGTCTCCACATTAATATTTACAGCACCACACAACACAAAACATAATTTTGGTAGAACTAAAAACATCTCGATGAATTATGGAAAACAAGGAAGATTCAAGTCAGTGAACTCTAATAGAAAGTGAAACACAGACTTCATTTTCAACCTTTATGTATACAGAAATACTCATAGCAAGAGACATGGAACAACTGTCATACAGAAACTATAAACTGGGAGAAAAATTGTTACCCACGAAATAAAAAGTTTGGATAAAATACTTTAATTATCAGGAAAGTCACTATAATAAAGATAAATATACTATTTAAATGTATGTACAGTACTTATTTCAAGCTCTATAACTGCTGCCATGGATAAAGAAAGGAACAACATGACAAAAATTATTACACAATTCATTGTTGCTTCAGAGGAATGAAGGGTTTTTTTAATCCACAAGAACAAAAGCAAATTTGAAAGAGGGTTGGAAAGACCTCCAACTCTACTACAAACCATGCCAAGTTAAGCAAATGCCTCAGTTAATTAAAAATAATTTGAGCAAAATACATGGACTCGGATGGAATGGGACAAAGAAACACTTAAACAGAAACGCATTGCCATTCCAAAAAATAAACACTGGGGGAAAGAAATATTCAGTCTGTTTTTGAAAGCAAACTTACCATAAAATGCCAAATGGAGAAAGATATAGCCCCTCCACTCCCACTCAGACACCCCATTTTGAACCACACTATTTGTTCCGTGCAGATAAAATTCTACAATTTAGAGAATGGACAGACAAAGATATACGGTACATAGCTTGTAAGACCTCAAAAAACTAGCAGCACCTAGAGGCCTAAAAATGAAATTAAAATGAACAACAGCTAATTTGTCCCAAATAAGATTTGAATAGACTTGCTACTCTCCTCAGTTCTTTGAGTAGTCTTTTGTGAATTCATACAATGAATTCATTCCATGTACAGTATACGCAAAGCCCTTAGGAATCTTCCATAGCTGAAAAATAGGAGAGCCATTAGGTTAGAGGCCCCTTCCATCACCCTAGTGGCCATTTCTCTCAGTTCCTCATCTGCTGCTTCATAGCCAAGAAAGACCAAGGCAATGTGATATGATGCAGGGCAGACCAGAGGGTTGTGTGAATTCACAGATCACTTGAAGAACCACAGTTACAGGCAAAAAGCCACTAAATGTCAGACTTCTAACTGTGACACCCTTAGTAGACAGGCAGAAATTTTTGTTGTTCAGTCGCAAAGTCAATTCCGACCCTTTGAGACCGCATGGACCACTGTCCTCCAGGCACCCCTGTCCTTTACCATCTTCCACAACTCGCCCAGCTTGCCCATTGCGTCTACAATACCATCTAACCATCTCATTTTTGGCTGCCCCCTTCTTCTTTTGCCCTCCACCTTTCCCAGCATCAAGGCTTTCTCACGTGAATCCTCTCTTCTCATTTGATGTCCAAAGTACTTTAGCTTCATCTTTACTATTTGACCTTCTAAGGAGCAGTTAGGGTCAATTTCGTCTAAGATTGCCCTATTTGTAAGGATTTTATATTTTCACTGTGGTAGTATTTCTACAATTCTAAAAAATAGGCAAAAGATCAGTACTGTATTTGTTTCTTCTTCTGTGTCTAGGCCTACGTGAAACCTGCACATTCATTCTGCAGTTCCTTTCCCCTGACCTAGTGTGAGAAAGATTATCCTGCAACACAAGGTTGCTGTTACCAGGCTACAGCTGATTGGGGTTCAATTGTTTTTTATTCACAAAATCCACAAGTGCTTCTTACAATAATAAACTGTTTGAAGCAATATTTAGATCAACAAAAACTAAAGTTAATTTTGAAAATTCACACACAATTGGTCAAAAAAACAACAACCCCATACCCTACCAACTGTTGATCTTTGACACTATAGCAACAAGTGAACATTTGTTCTGAAGGAATGCAGAGTATGTGATGGGGAGGGGATATGATCACAACTTTAAGTCAACCAGATACAGTAGATATAATGAAAAGGTTAATTGGAACAGCAATCTATCAGCTACATTACATTTACTTTAAACTAACTGTAACAGTTTTATTTTCAATTTATTTTACTGTACCACTAAAATAATACCAGTTAGATAACCAAAATCAGAACTATATTATTCATTACCTTAACATTATAGGGATATATGGTGTCCTTTCTAATGTATAGCGGTACCTCGCCTAAAGAGCATAATGTGTCCCATGGGATTGATCTTTAAGCGAGTTTGCTCTTTATGCGAAACACCATTAAAGTGACCAATTGTGACTTCTGGCAGGGAGGATTGCGAACCCCAATTTAGTTGTTAAGTGAGATTTTGGTTGGTTTTATTTGTTAAGCAAGGTGACCATTCAGAGAAAATTCTGCTCTTTAAGCAAGTTACTCCCTAAACGAGGCGCTCTTTATGTGAGGTTTTACTGTATGTCTTAACCATTTGACTAACAAATATAAAAGAACTTAAAGATAATGACAGAAGATCCCACAGCTAACTATTCAGGAATTCAGAAATGCTTGATATTTCCTGTTCCCTAGCAGAATGGTATGACTCTTTTGCATCTATTGTTTTTATTACCTTTAAGTTATGTACCGTACATACTGGCCAGAAAAACCGGAAGATTTTACTCTGCTGCTGCATCCCACTTTGGTGACATTCTGAAAAGGGCATACTGCTGCCTGGATTGACCTTTACCAATCAGAATTAATTTTTCAAATAGTGATCCCTGTCATGGTTATGGACACTAGATAGATAAATGTGTTTCCTCAGTTTAAACTTTGTGTTTGCCAAGATCTATTAAAGTCAATCAGCTACAATGAACATTCTGTACCTTTTACATGAAACACATGCGGGTAACCCACAGGCCCTGGAGGTCTTCAGTGCAGCTCACATCTCTGCTTCAACTTCTTTTTATCCGGGCAGGTAAAACTTGCTGGGCTATTAGGAACCCAATTTGCAGGGGGAAGCAGCCTTACAACATAAACCACACAAACACACAAAACAGAGTTGGGAAGCACAGTGGATGGTGGCATTTGAAGAAAATTAATCTTTTGGTTACATTAGTCTTCCCATAGATGAATATATCAGTCTGTGACACACATGTATGAGACAGACCCTATTTGCACATTTTCAAACCTTGCATGTCAAGATGCAAGGAAAGAAAAAAGTCTAGCCTTTCCATCTACCACAGTTGCTTCTTCACTCTTTATACAACTATGCAGGGCAGCATCTCAGCATTCACAGGTGCTCTCCACATGAATTGCATGCATTAAGTGCCATCAAATCAAAGCTGACTTACACTGACCCTAAGAGGGCTTTTGAAGCAAGTTAGATATCGTGTTTTCCCGAAAATAAGACATGCCCATAAAATAATCCGTAGCAGGATTTCTCAGCACTTGGACAATAAAATCCATACCTCGAAAATAAGACATAGTGATAGGTGTGTCTATGCAGTGTCCCGGTGCGGAGCTGTAAAGAAGACGGGTAACCAGTGGTGTAATAAAAATAAGACATCCCCTGAAAATAAGCCATAGTGTGTCTTGAGGAAAAATAAATACAAGAGAGTATCTTATTTTGGGGGAAACAAGGTAGTTAAAGAGTAGTTTTACCAGTTTGACCTCTGGAAGTTTCAATGGTTGAACAGTAACTGAAACCTACCGTAGGTTTCTTGAGGTAAAGTCTGTCATTCTATCTAATACACCACTGGGTACCACATGAATTATAGCCATGGAAAATTGGTATTCTCATTTATGCAGACATCCCCCATGAATACAAGAAGCTTTCTTCTTCAGTTCTGCTTACTTCCATGCATAAAAGACAATGGAAGACAGCAAAGTTACAGATTTTTCTCTCCTACATTCTGATTAACACAATTTAACAATGCTTGAATAGGGCTAGGGAGATTGTGTGATGTGTGAGAATGGGCATTAGGTTAAGGGGTGGAGAGAAGGCTAAGGGTGAGAAGATAGCAACTTTGTGCCAGATATACCAGCAGCCCAAGTCCACTGCTATGTTTGACCACACCTATGTTTAGGTCTCTCACATTAGCCTAGAAAAGATGGACAAAAAATAGGCTTCACAAGAGAGCATACACTACATCTTAGAGAGAATGGGGAAGAGAAGCAACATCATGAAAAAGATTAGAATACTCTTTGTCTGCGGCAGTTCCACCTCTTTTTTTCTTAGTCCAACTCTTCTCTTCAGCCTAATTAATATTACTGAAATAGCAAGTTAGTGTGCATAACATGGAAACAACATGGAAAACAAAATGTGCTCAAGTTATATAGGTTCAGTAATTTTCAGGTTCTGCTAACATGCAGACTTGCCCTCATGATCTGACTACTTCCAGTGCCATACCACCTGGCCACTGGAAAGTAACAACACTTTTAGAAGTTAGCTACATTGAGCTTTAAAACCTGTAGCTATGTAGAAATTGCTGGAATCCAGCAACCATCATGACCAAAGCTCTGGAATGATGCAAGGTTAAGAGTTCCGTAACATCCAGAGGGTCAGAGATTCCCTACCACATGTTTACAAAAACACAATGTCATATAAAAACACAACTATTTGATAATCTATTTAATAATAATTGAGTGACATCAAGTCTGGCTTATACTGATTCTTTCCAGGGGTTTATAGGGAGAGAGTACTCAAAAGTAGTTTACAGTTCCATTTTTATTTTATTTTTTAATTTTTTTGTGGTGAAGTGTCTTGGGATTGTGTAGCTTGCTGAAAGCCATACAAACTGGTTCTTCTGGGATGCACAGTGAGGAATCTAATTCCCAACCAATAGCTTCACATCCAGAAACTGAATTATTCATCTTTAATTAAATGGAGGATAAGATATTAACATGTCCAAACAAATAAATTGCATTAGCAACTTATCATTACTGAAATATAATGGTTCACATATAATTCTGCTCAATTCATTTGGGTATTCCATGGTTCAGCAGTATTAAAACTAAGCCATTCTTCAAGGACTTTTCCGTGTGATTACTTTGATGTTTTAAACCTGCCCCATATGGAAAAAGTACAGAACATTTCCCTTACGTTGATAAGTCTAAAGAAAATTAAAATCTTTATAAATAGTTCACACTTTAGAATATCCAATCTTATTGTTCAGTGGTGGGCTGAAACATTTTTTTACTACCACACTGTGGGCGTGGCCAGAGGGAAACTCCTGCGATGCCCAAATTAGGATTACTTTATTTCAAAACTTGGATGGGCTGAGCCAATCGGTTCTGGCAAACTGGTGTGAACCTGCTGAAGCCCACCACTGTCGTTCCTCCGCAAATCAATTTGATCTGATCAAGAGGTCACATATTCTGCACCAGAAATATGCACTGACCAGAATACTAAACCTGGATGTCAGAAACAAGTGTTAAAACCTCTTGCTATATAGTTCTACATTTACTTTACCGTACTGTTACCCTAGCAATAGTGATTCTACTTATACAGTATACAGCAACACAGAATTGTGAAAGGTGCATTTAATTATCATAACATGAACCATGTAAGTTATTATTTTGGCAACAGAATTTGAACAATTTTAGAAGTAATTTTCCACTTCAAGGAATAACTTCCATTCACAAACCCACAAATCCTCACACACTAATCTTTTCTCTGTCTTAGAAAAATACTATAGTTAATTCAAGTTTTAGCATTAATAATCCTTTGTGTTATTTTGATACTAATGACTATTACAGGAAAAAATGAGCACTTCTTTAAGTACTTGTGTGAATTTAAATTCAAACAATCATGGACAAAGTAATGAGTGTTGCCATAATCATAACTTCCTCTATATACTTTCTAAGAGAATACTGTAAAATGCTTCCACAACAAAGACTCCCACATCTCAGTCCATTAATAATACTATTATCATTGAGACTTTATACTTCTAATTTGTAATGTGTACATTAGCACATGCATATTTTTAGGAAAGTCTGTATAGATTAAATGCAATTTCTGTGGTTTTGAAAAAGAACTCCAGACTAAAGAACAGAGTAAATTCATGATGAAAAAAATGGAAAATTGATAGAGCAGAAATTATTTTTACTGCAGCTCCCATAATTTGTGACTGTTCACCATGCAGCTCAAGACTGAGGATACCAAACTTCTGGAGAGAATCAGGACAGGAAGGCTATTTTCATAGCTCAGAATGATGAAAGATAAGACACAGCAGGCCTTAGACATGTTCAACCCCATCTTCTTCTTTCCTGTAGCCACAACGAGTTAAGAAATGCTTGCTTCTGTTTTATGTTTACCACAGTCGATTGGCCCATCTAAGTTATTTTTTGTGTTAGAAACATCACAATTACAATAAACACTAAAACGTATTATTTAAATTTAAATTATAGGATTTTTGTTATTTAAAGTCAGAATGAGACAATTCTTGCCCCAAAGAAGGCAACATCAATTGCATTCTGTTATCCTGTCATGAGGTCCTCAAATGTTCATTGAACAGTTATCCCATCCAAGTTAACAAACTATGTTATGTGCCAATTCCATTCTATGTGAAGCACTATACTGTACCTTGAAGTCTTTGCTTCAAACAGACCATATGTAACATTAAATCTAGTTTGTTGCCTAGGTCAATGTCACAAGCAGCTGCGGTTAAGCAAGAATGTAAGCAGAAGCATGCAAATTCATTTATGAGGCCACAAAAGAGTTTGGAGAAGATTATTCTTTTTTACAATGGACTATGACTTTGTTTGATAACTGAAGCAGATCAACCATTCCTTCCTGGTCCTTACATATACAGTATATTTATACAGTAGTCCACCTCCTTCAAATTAACAGAAAATTCCATTTATGCTAATGTTGAAAAACGAAGCTGGTGAGAATCTAAAGACTAAAAAACTTGCTAGGATCCAAGCTGCAGGCAAGCAGAGACTGTTAACACAGGTGCACACAGTTTCTCAGTCAAATTTGCTAAGCAGGTGATTTTTTCCATGTATACATACTTCACCTTTTAGTGACATGAATCATTTTACTAGTAAGTAACTAGTATGAAGGCTACTCCCTCAAGATAAAATATGGGAATATTTTGATCACACTATTTTCTCTTGAGCCACAACAATCTCCAACAAAGCAAGTATTTAATAAAAGACTAGAAACAAATGAAAGGTAAAATGGTACGCCAACATACAATGTCTGTAATAGACAATTACATCATCATCTTGCTGTGTATCCAATAGGACATTCTGAGAATTTTCAATTGGCTGTACTGTATTATATGACCCAACTATGGCAATTCTTCTAAGATAATGTCATTTGACAACTTTAACATATGGAATTAAGAAACCATTTGATTTTAAATACAAAAGTGTAAATATAAACCCTACTACATCTTGACAACAAAGTCGGACTAAAGTGGGTTTACATCAAATATTAAATGTGTTTCTGTTTGTTGACAACAATGCAAAAATGGGGAAAATATACTAATTGCTCATAAGCAATTACTGAGAACTTGGCAGATTTTCTCAGGGAAATTTTCTGCAGTTACAGGTCTACAAAGTACAATGTTTGCTTTGAATCTGCCACAGACACACAAAATGGGAAATATTCCTAGAATGGAATTCATGCCAGGATGATTGATACTAGTTTTTTTATTTACTTATGTTATAAAGATAGTATTAAGTACTAGAGACTGCTCTGTGATCTTCTGAAAGATTCTATTTTGTCTTTACAGTAAATACAATGAAAAATCAGCATGGTCACATGCACACTGCAACAACTCAAGTATTACAGCTGAGATAATTCTATTATATGGTGCAGTAGTTAAACTGCTGTACTGCAGCCCCAAAACTGATGATGTTGTGATTTCAATCTTGATGGGGTTCAAAATTGACTCAGCTTTCCATTCTTCTGAGGTCAGTAAAATGAATACCTAGTATGTTGTGGGAAAAATGCTAATTACCTTGTAAACCTCCCAGTGAGTGCATAAGCCCTATGGGGCAGTATATAAATGTAATTGTTATTGCTATTTCTTATGATCCCCCCCACACACACACACACTTTTGCACTTAACTGAACAATCATTTTCACTGATTTTACAGTAAAACGCTTTAATAGTTTACTGGTACAAAGATTACAGTTTTCTTAAAAATATTTTTGTAAGGAAAACTTATGTTCACTTTAATCACAAACAGGAAGATGATTGATGTTCACATATTGTGGAATAATATGTAGAATAATACATAAAAAGAACTACAATAAACTAAGTGCTTTAACTATCCTTCAAAAATGACAGATAAACCTTCTCAAACAGTCTTAGCCCATGGGTTAATAATAAAAGAAAGCTGCAGCAAGTAATAGGTTTATATTTCCTTCTTCTCCTCAGCATAGATATGAATAAATAAGAGGCTTATGCTTCCATTTTAGAGTAAACATAATTTGTCATACCATCCAAACCCTTAAAGTCTAATCTAACCTTTGGTTTATGGAAAAGCTAATTCTGTAAAGTACAATTAGAAGTACGTCTACTAGCCACAGATAAGTTTAAGAACAGTTTGGTTAAATATAGTAGGTAATATGGCAAAACAGACGTTAATGTAAAACAGATGTGAAATTTTCTCAAATGGCCCTTAAAGCTACAAGAGACAATAAAAAGTATTATTGAGAAGCTCCAATGTGGTTCATAATGATGAACAGTCATTTAAGTTTATACCTAAACTAGCCAGCATAGCTGAGTATGCAACTACATTAGAAAATATAGTACTGTACTGTACTTCATAGTTTGCTCCAGAATTGCCCAGGTGAATTTGAAGTATTTTTCAATGATCACATGACATAAAGTCATTTTCCCCCTGCTGATAGGTGCTTTTTCTTTTTCAAAACTGCAGCAATGTCAATGGAGTTTTTCCTATGATCATTTGTTTCATTCTACAAGAGGGCGGGTCTATGTGTTTCTGGTGGCACAGTTGGGACATGATATTTTGGGACAGCAGGAACACTCACTCCCATAATTTTTCTCTCTAGTTGCCCCAAAGTATTTTTGTATATATTTTAAAAAACAAACTACTGAGTCTAGCACTAGATTACCTTATCACTGCATTGCTACATTAGTTTAATAATAGATCACCTTAGCACACCAAAAACCAATAAATCAATATAAAATTGAAACAACTCCAATGAATTCCAGCAGGCCATAATGATTCCACGCTATGTGTGTATGTTTATACATACCTGTAGTTGGAAAACTGGTTAGTTTGAGCTCCCTCTCCCCCTGGTCTTTTAATCTTTTATCTTCAAGTTGTTTTTAACTTTTCAATTATTATTGGAACCTGTTGATTTTTATAAATTTTAAAAACTTTTTAAATTTTTATAATTGTAATTTTGAAATTTTTAATAATGGGTTCGGGTTATGTTGTGTTATGCTTTTATGATGTTGTAAACCGCCCTGGGTCGCCCCAGTGAGAAGGGTGGTATAAAAATGTAAATAAATAAATAATACATATTTTGCCACCCTACAATCCTTTAAACAGTCCCAGGGCCTTTATGACAGACCATGAAAGACCAGAGGACTAGCAAGATAGTAATATCAAAGGGAGGAGGGCTAGGGGTGCAGATCAAACTGCACTAAATTGAGAGGCCAACATGGACACTATCATTGAAACAACCTATGTCTTTGTCTGGTCACACCAAAAGCAATCACAAAAGACATTCTGAATCATACCAATGTAAAGCCAAATTGCTTCAATTCAGCTTGTCAGAACAGTCACATCCTTAGTTTGGAAGTGAGGAACATTTATTTACTGCTTAACGAAAAATGCTAAATTCCACTCAGGAGAAAAAGTCTATGTACTCAAATACTGTACAGTACTTACTGTCAGTTTCAATGAACAAACCTGCTGTTACTTCTTGCTAGTGCTGAGTGGAGAGAAAAGATACTCATATCCTGTGTCATTTTACTTTAAGCTGTCACAAGTACAGATATTCAAAACATTAATACTAGTCCAACTAAACCTTCAAAACTTTAATAACACAGGAATCTTATGCACCCAACAAATATTTGCATGTACAAAAGCATCAGTTGCTTAAAAATCAACTGGGATACAATCTACTACAATCATTGCTAAGTTTTAGCTCTGCATATTATGCACCCAGTTACAAAACAACATGCACAATCTTTTAAAGAGGAAGCTAGCAAACTAAAACCCACAGAGAAAGTTAGCAAACTAAAACTTCCTGCATACGGCAAAGTCACTAAAAAACTACTTCGGTCCATCTTAAGCATTTCTTAACTCATCTTTTACTGAATAAAGTATCCACTAAAATGTACATTTGAAATCGGAAAATTACCAAGAAAGAGCTGACGCACCTTCTGAAAAAATGGCATCTTTCAAATAAAGCAGAACATCTGCAAATTTTCTGACATCGTTCACCAGCTGCATGATGTACTCTGGGTCGACAACAGTGCTGTCATAGCAGTCTGAGTTGGAGCTAATGCTGCTCAATGAATTGCTTTTAATGCTACGCCCCATCCCCCAGGTTCCAGAATTAGAGATGTTGAAGAAATTGGAGGTAGACAGTTTGGTTAATCCTAAACCACGCTTGTTGCTGCCACCGTTCTGTCGCAACATCCCAGCCACTGCAGAGCTTAGGAAATTTTCAGAGTTAACATTCAGTTTTATTTATGGTCCATCTGTCAAGCAAAAAGGATCTGAGGAAAGAAAAAAACAAAAAATATAAGTCATCTGGAAAGAAAGTTGGAATACAAGTAAACATTAATTTTAGGCAATATTTAAGTGCTAAAATGCTGAATGCACCTTTTTGATACTAACAGTGTTAATCATTTTACTACTAAAACTGAACTGCTCAGATACACATTATCAACACTATACCTTTTGCAAACCAATTTCTTTAATGCTATGCTGAAGATTTATAGCCTTAAGAAGCCTTTTTAAAACATTGTCAGTTCTATACCTAAAAATACAGGTCCTAATGTCTAATCTTTTCAAGGAAGGAAAGAAGTGTGTGAATGTGTAATAGAATTTTCAATGTACTGTATGTCCATTTACAAAACTGTACATTTTCATTAATCAAACATATATTTCAAAGCATTTAATCGCTAAAATAAGTCATCAATAAGTAGTTTCCTTCTAAGGATTATTTCATATGTTAAATTATAAGAAGTAGAGATTTAAGCTGGCACTATCGACTGGCTACAACTAAATAACTAAAGTACAAAATACTCTTTTTTCTACCTTATGCTATAGAAACACAGCTCAGAGTAGAACAACTACAGTATGTGAATTCCCAATTCTTTGGAGAACATGAAACCAAAGTACATACGCTTTAGAGTCAGACATTACAGGTACACTATAGTTTCAACATATACACTAATCCTTGTTGTTCAGTTACAGTCGATTCCGACCCTTTGTGATCCCATGGACTATTGCGCGCCAGGCATCTCGATCCTCAACCATCCCTCTCAACCAGCCCAACTCTATGCCCATTGCATCCACAATACCATCTAGCCATCTTATTTTCTGCAGCCCCCTTCTTCTTTTGCCCTCCACCTTTCCCAGCATCAAGGGCTTCTCAGGTGAAACCTCTCTTCTCATTTGATGATCAAAATACTTTAGCTTCATCTTTGCTATTTGACCTTCCAAAGAGCAGTCAGGATTGATTTCTTCTAAGATTGACCTGCTTGTTCTCCTTACTGTTCAGGGTACCCTCAAAACTCTCCTCCAACACCACATCTCAAAGGCATCTATTCTTCTGTGCTCAGTTTTTCTTATGGTCCAACTTTCACAACCATACATTACTAACCCTTGGGTAAGCATAAACCCAATGACATGGTAATTAGTAAAAACTTAAGGATTTCAATTTGTGAATTCTACTTGAACAGAAAGGAAACATTTAGCTCTTCAAGTCAAATCTTAATACTGTATCAGTTTTAAATGAATGGCATCTACATCATTTTCAGTTCTATCCTGTCCACTTCTAGAAATGCTTGAAAATAGATTAAGCATTTTAAAATATGTATTCTGGCTCTTCTCTCTGGAGGCAAAGTTGGAAATCGAAATCCCAATCTCTGGCTCTACTACTAGTTACCTAAACCATTAAGCTACCCAGCCAGCCCACTAATACATGAATAAATACTTTCAGAACCAAAACATCCCAGGAGACTTCCAGATAATTGAACTTTTCCACCCACCAATTACAACTACAGTACAGTACTTGATCTTTGTTTGGTTTAAAAGATATAAACATACGTAATACTGCATATTGAAAAGTGTTCACAAAGTACGAAAACAAGCTACATCAACAAAATAACCTCATCCGCTGAACACTATGGGAAGAAGATAATTTTAACTGAAGTTTTCTTTAACCTATGTTATGCAAGAACTTTGTGTAGCAAAGCTCCCACGTGCATCTTTACAGGCAGAAAGCTGTTCTGCAATCTCTCTTCTGCTTACCCATTTCCTTCCCTTAAAATGTAATAAATACTAGTGAGACAAGCACAACTTGCTAGACATAGTGAACACAAGTGGTTTTGTATGCCAAACCTCTGATAGGCTGTAGTCAGAACATACTCATCTTAAAATATTTAAAGTGCTCCCTCTTAGGTTAGTTGGAATGCACACTTACACCATTAAAACCGACAACTTTTTAGTTTACAGGCAATAATTCTTTCAGACTCTTTTCAACGTCACTTTTGAATAGGCTAATAAGAACATTCTTGCTGGGTGGATAGCTCTGTGGTTTGGGTATCTGACAGTGAAGTCGGAGGTGGGGGTTCAATTCTCCACTGTGTTGTTGTTTGGGGGGGGGGGAGAAGAGCCAGGGACAGTCCCAGGGCACCACCACCACTGCAGCAGACAGGAGGTACTTTTTACGGGGGAGGGAGGAGAGAACCAAAGATTTCCCCATCAAGTACAAACGCCCTGGTGGTTAAAGCGCTGTGCTGCAGCCAAAACGTTGCGAGTGCCATCCTGACCAGGGCTCAAGGTTGACTCAGCCGTCCATCTGAGGTTGGTAAAATGAGGCCCCAGCACATTGGGGGGGGGGGGGGACAAAATGCTAATTAACTTGCAAACCGCCCAGAAAGCGCAGTAAACACTATAGGGGCGGTAGAGATGTGTAATTGCTACTGCTCCATTTTGCATGTTTTGTTAAAAATCCCATTTTAGACAATGTTGTAAAAAAAAAAAAACCACCACCAGGGCAGGCAAAAGTAAATAGTGTTGACATGCACATGAGCCTAGAGAAGTAAGGGGGGGGGAGAGAAACCTCCCGATTTGGGCGAGGGAGGTGCCCGGGCGCTCCCGCCCCCTTCAAAGGCATATCTGACATTCCGAGTGGGGCGCTCGCTGGCTTTCTTTCCACCTCCCACCCTCTCTCTCCAGGCTGCCACAGGCAGTCAAAGGGCCCCTTTTCCGCGGCCCATGCCCCTGTGCTACCAGCTGCCAAATCGCACGTCCTCCACCGCCTCCTCCCGAGGCTGTTCATTCCCCGGGATTTAAATACAATCGAAAGGAGACACACGGGCTCCAAACACAGAAGTCACACACGCAGACAACGAGACCCGGGGAGGGGGGGGGGGAAGCGACCAGACCAGAGACTTAAAACCGACACAGGATGAGGTGGGAGACGCCTCAGGAAGGGAGGCTGAAAATAAACGCGGGGAGCTCTTTCCACGTTTGGTCTGGAAGAAGGGAGGGCGGCGGGGGCGGCGGCTGTGTGAGGGGGGACAAAACCCACCCGCGGCCTAAAAACCGGCCAGAGTCCACGGAGAGACTAAAGAACGGGGAGACACCCACACACACACACACACAAAAAGCCCAGAAACAGCCATGGGGGGGGGCTAAAAATGTGAGGGGGTGGGGAGAGAAAGAGGGCATAAACACACCGGGAACGGCTCCCCTCCCCAATGAGATGTGTGCGAGTGTGTGTGTATGTGTATGAGAGTTTGTGTGTGAGAGAAAATGTGTGAGTGTTTTTGAGTTTGTGTGAGAGAGCGAATGTGTATGTGTGAGAGGATGTGAAGGAAAAGTGTGCGCGTGAGTGTTTTGAGTTTGTGTGTGAGTTTGTGTGTGAGAGCGAGGCGAGGGTGTATGTGTGAGTGTGTGAAGGCAAGTGTGAGTGTGTATGTGTTAAGAGTTTGTGTGAGAAAGTGTGCGTGAGTGAGTTTGTGTGAGTGTATGTGTGTGAGAAAGTGTGCGTATGAGTGAAAAAGTTTGTGTGAGTTTGTGTGTGAGAAAGTATGTGTGTGAGGCGTGTGTGAGTGAAAAAGTATGTGTGAGTGAGGTGTTTGTGAGTGAGAAAGTGTGTGTGTGAGGCATGTGTGTGTTTGTGAGTAAGTGAGAAAGAATGTGTGTGAGCGAGGCGTGTGTGAGTGAAAAAGTGTGTGTGAGAAAGTGTGCGTGTGAGTGAAAAAGTTTGTGTGTGAGTTTGTGTGTGAGTGAGGCGTGTGTGAGTGAAAAAGTACGTGTGAGTGAGGTGAGTGTTTGTGAGTGAGAAAGTGTGTGTGTGAGGCGTGTGTGTGTTTGTGAGTAAGTGAGAAAGAATGTGTGTGAGAGGCGTGTGCGAGTGAAAAACTATGTGTGAGAAAGTGTGCGTGTGAGTGAAAAAGTTTGTGTGTGAGTTTGTGTGTGAGTGAGGCGTGTGTGAGTGAAAAAGTATGTGTGAGTGAGGTGAGTGTTTGTGAGTGAGAAAGTATGTGTGTGAGGCGTGTGTGTTTGTAAGTGAGAAAGAATGTGTGTGAGAGGCGTGTGTGAGTGAAAAAGTATGTGTGAGAAAGTGTGCGTGTGAGTGAAAAAGTTTGTGTGTGAGTTTGTGTGTGAGTGAAAAAGTATGTGTGAGTGAGGTGAGTGTTTGTGAGTGAGAAAGTATGTGTTGTGAGGCGTGTGTGTGTTTGTGAGTAAGTGAGAAAGAATGCGTGTGAGTGAGGCGTGTGTGTGTGTGTGTCTCTCGCTCTTTACTCACCCCCAGTGGTTTACTTCTCTCGACGCCCAGCAAAGGGGAGAAACCCGAAGGAAGGCACCGCCGCGTGTGTCGAAAAAACTGGGGGCTGACACAGACCGGACGCGCCCACCCTACCGACGGTTACGCTTACCTCAACGGCACCAGAGGGAGCAGGTCACAACGGCCCTTACTACAACCGTCCCGGGGAACCGGCTGGCAGCTCCGAGTCCTCAGCCGGCGCCGGCGCCGCATCCCCGCCGCCCAAGGAGTGAGTCCTCCCTCCCTCCCTCCTTTCCTGTCTCTTGCCTTCCCTCCCTCGCGCAACGTACTGCCAAACTGGCCGCCTCCGCCACCCGCGCGCCACAAACCACGCCCCCGGTCGAAGTCCCCGCCCCCTTTTCGAGCCGCCGAGTTCCTATTGGGCGCCTTGGTGCACCCGGGGCGTGGCTTAGGCTAAGCGTCAGGGAACAGGTACGACAGAAGAGACGTCTGTGTGTGTTTTAAACAAACGTTTCCCCCTCTCCTCAGTGGAGCTGCTGCCTCCCCGCCATGGGGGAAAGGAGGAGGGAATTACCTCGCGCATCTTAGTCTGTGCAAAAAAGAAAGATACTTTTCGGTCTGTGCTTGTTTTTGGACCGTGGTTACCAAAAAGCCTGTCTGTCATCCGAAAGGGGTGGGGGAGGAGGAAAAAAGCATGCATGTTTATTCTTTCAATAGCAATTACACTTTTATTTTATTTATTTGCTGGATTTATATTGTAACCGCCCTTTTCTAAGCGACCCAGGGGGCTCACAATGTCAGTTAATACCTCTACCCAATGCTAATTAAAAAACTGAATACAGGACTATAGAACTAGCTAAAAATTTTATTATTTTTTTATTTGTTCACTTTTAGTACACCGCCCCACTCGGGTAAACCCGACTCTGGGCGGCTTACAGCATAAATTACCATTGTAGGTAATCTATAAACATGACAATATATAGAACCTTAAAAATTCATATAAATTCATAAAAATTTAAAACAGTAAAACAGATAAAAACAAATAATAACAGATACAGGTGGGGGGGGGATGGCTGCCCTTAAATCAGCCATCCTGGATGGGAACCTGCGTTACTGTGTCCCCACACTTGACCCGCCAGCCATGTCTTTAAACCCTTCCGAAAGGGCAGGAGCTCTGTCTGCAGGCGCAGCTCTGTCGGAAGGAGGTTCCAAAGGGCAGGGGCGAACACAGAGAAGGCCCTCTTCCTAGTGCTCGTGAGGCGAGCCTCCCTAGCCGATGGAATAACAAGAGAGCCCCTCCGATCTGCCCTGGTGGGACGGGCAGACATTCTTAGGGTGACGCGGTCTCTTAGTTATCCGACCTGGCCCACTACCATATAGGGTATATAAAACCTCCCCAAACCCCTTAAAAAGAAGGACACACGGACAGGAGTAAATAAGGACCCCAGGCAGGGCTAAATAAGCCAGCAGGGCAAGGTTGTGGTACCAGTTGTACCCCACACCTGCTGGCATAGCCACGTTTTTAAGGCTTTCCTGAAGGGAAGCAACTGCCTGGAGGCGCAGTTCAAGTGGCAGGAGGTTCCATAGGGCCAGAGCAGTTAACGAGAAGGCTCTCCTCCTCGTCCCAGTGAGATGTGCTTCCCCCTGGCTGATGGGACCACCAGGGAGCCCCTACGGTCTGCTCTCGGACGGGTTGAAAACCTTGGGGTGATGTGGTCTCTTAAGTATCCTGGCCCACTACAATGAAGGGCTTTAAAGGTAAAGCCAGTACCTTGAATTGCACCAGGAGGCATACTGGCCCCATAGTGCACTCTCCCCGCGGTAATTCACAAGTAATTAGCATTATGCCCACAACACACTGGGTACCGATTTGACCTACCTCGGTAGGATAGAAGGCTGAGTCAACCATGAGCTCTGGTCAGGATCGAACCACTATGTTTACAGTACCCACGCTTTGGGAGAGGCATTCCTGGAAGACGATCCACCATTAAGACAAACACTGAAACATGTAAGATACACAGAAGCCTCGCTTGCCGCCCATTGAAAGGAATCCAGACTCAGTGCGGCCCCTCAAAAAAAGACAGAGAGAGAGAGAGATATCCGTCCCCTGCTAACCGCTGTAGAATCACGTTTTCTAGCATTGTTGAATCCCTTCTTCCCTGTCGTATAAATAAAAACCATGAGAAAAGCCCCCAAGCAATACAATGGGTGTAATTCCCCAGCTGATAAAGAGGCATGTGGTCACTCCTAGAGGAAGTGTATATTACAGGCATGGCTAACAGCTGTTGATAGATACCCTTATTATCAATGAGGATAATATGATTTTTTTTTCATATTAAAGTTGTTCAAGTTGGCAGGCGTCAGTACATCTTCATGCTGGCAAAGCCTTGTGTGAATATCTCCACACCAAACTTGATTTTAGAAAATTGCTGCCTTTTTCTATCACTTTCAAAGAGTGTAAGATTTTTTAAAACAGAATGCATCAGGCAAATTAACAGTGGAAATTAGAGTGTAGGAATTTTTTTAAACAGAGTGCATCAGGCAAATTAACAGTGGAAATTAGAGTGTAGGCATTTTTTTAAACAGAGTGCATCAGGCAAATTAACAGTAGAAAAATTAGTGTTGGGTTTTTTAAAAACAGAGTGCATCAGACAAATTAATAGTTGAAAAATTTGCATTTCTCAATGCTCAGAGTCGCTTCAGCTTATTGTGTGTACGGCTCATTATTCCTGACTCCTGACTATTCTATGATCATAGGTCAATTCTGCCATCTGCATTCTAGAGTTTTATATTTGAGATTATTAGATTTTAGAGTTTTATGATGTTTTATTCATGTGTATAGGGGTTAGATTGTTTTATGTTTAGTGGTTGTCTCCTGGACTGTAAGCTGCCCAGAGTCATTTCGGCAAGGGTATGGCTAAACAAGTCAAAATAAATAAATAAATAAATAAATAAAATTCTATTTGGGGTTGTCTTCCAAACAATCAGGCTGGAGGCAACAAACAGGTGGTGAAACATACAGCAACATGCAGGGATAGCAAATGCAGGTTGCAAGCCTTGGGAAGAGACTGTTGTAATTAGCCCACAGTATTTTGGTTTTCTTCAGCATAATGTTCAGGATATGAAAGGGTCTGTTGCATTCTCCTTCTACTACAGACTATAACAGAGCTATTGAGGAATCAGATATTATTTTATTTTAATGAAACAATTATGTGTTGTCAATTCAGTTCTGATTTACGACAATCCTTTTCAGGGTTTTCTAGGTGGAGAATACTCCAAAGTTGTTTACCATTCCTTTCTTGTATTATGGTGAGGGAGGTATGGACACACAATGACCCCAGCCACAATGACCCTTAATCTTAATCTTTTAATTTTGATTTTTTAACTTGTTGAATTTTAAATTATTTTTTACATACTTTTAATTTAAATTGTATGAGGTTCATGAACATTGATGAATTTTTACTGTGGGACTATTCTTTTAATGTGCTGCTATTCCTGTTAATCTGCCCTGAGTCGCCCTGCGAGTAAGTTGGTATATAAATATGAATAAATAAATAAATATTTCAGCTCCCCAGATAAGGTATACTCTAGGGCAGTAGTTCCTAACATGGGGACCACACCACACAGGGAGACTTCAATTCCCATAAACCCAGTGGTGGGCAGTAGCCAGTTCAGACCGGTTCTACAGAACCAGTAGTAAAAATCCTGGGTGGTCTCCTGGGGGAGGGGTAGTAACCCTCCCGGGAGACCACCCAGGATGGTTACTTTTTTGGAGGTGACCGGTTCAGTCGTCTCTCCGGCCGTCCTTCCTTGCAGCCCAAAGTGGCTGCTCGTAAGTGTGCATCCATCAAAACACCATTTGATGCATGTGTGCTGAATACTGAAGGTGCACATGCATCAAATGGTATTTTGACGCATGCACACTTACAAGCAGCCATTTTGGGCTGCAAGGAAGGGCGCAGCGGCTGGCTGTTGAGGCCCTCAGCGGACTCTTTGGAGGAGTGGCGGTGGCAGCGGTGGCCTTCCCTCGACTGCCAACTGCCGATGCTGCTACCTTGCTGCCGCCATGCCAGGCCACGGCGCACCGCCATGCCAGGCCCGGCCAGGCTGCGCTGCCGGGGTAGGCTGTGCTGCTGGGCCTGGCTGGGCTAGGCCACACTGCTGCGCCGCCGCGCAGGTGCTGTTGTTGCCTGCCTGCTGCTCCCTGACCCCAGCTGGGGTAAGTGACTAGAGTTTGTGTTTGGGGTGGTGGATGGGTGGGTGTTTAAAACACTGTGTTTTATGTAGTGTGCTTTTATTTCTATTTAATGTCTATTTTAATTTATATTTTTATGTTTTTTATTTCTATTTAATATCTAATTTGCATTTTTATGTTTTTTATTTCTATTTAATATCTATTTAATTTGTATTTTTATGTGTTTTGTATTTCTATTTTTATGTGTACTGTATTTTTATTTTATTTTTTACTTTGGCTTCACCCACATCGTTGGCTCCACCCACAACATCATGACATCATGATGTCAGGTCCACCCATGACATCATCATGTTGGCTCTGCCCATGACGCCGGCTCTGCCCACAGTGTGGTAGTAAAATTTTTGGCTGCCCACCACTGCATAAACCTAAATCAGTACATTGGCTGATCAGTGCTTTGGGGAGTTGACATAGCCTTCTTGGAATTGAAGTTCAAAAACCAAAGGTTCGGAAACACTGCTAGGGATAGAACTAGCCACACACATTTCTGCTCATTTTAAACTCAAAAAATTAATCATCATCTTCTGAGACCCTGGCTAGTCTCAGATATCTGCTGCTCTCAACAGGCTGCTCTTTATGCTAAGCCTATCCAGAAACATAAGAGGAACTTCTCCATTCTTCAATTATTTTGTACTGGACAATGATCTGGTGTTCTGACCACCACCACCCAGTTAAATTTTAGTAAAAGTAAAGGTTTCCCTTGCTCGAAAGCCAGTCATATCCGACTCTAGGGTTCAGTGCTCATCTCTGTTTCAAAGCTGAAGAGCCAGCGCTGTTTGCTTCTGCAGACGTTTCCCTGGTTATGTGGCAGGCATGACTAGACACGGGAGCGCACAGAACGCTGTTACCT
The DNA here is from genome assembly GCA_030440675.1 of Furcifer pardalis. Lineage (NCBI taxonomy): Eukaryota > Metazoa > Chordata > Lepidosauria > Squamata > Chamaeleonidae > Furcifer > Furcifer pardalis. Next base: position 176,690,318 of record CP126891.1, read on the forward strand.
TCCCACCGAAGTGGTTCCTATTTATCTACTTGCAATTTCTTGCTTTCAAACTGCAAGGTTGGCAGGAGCTGGGAAAAAGACGGGAGCTCATTCCGTCCTGAAGTACTCGGGAATTGAACTGCTGACCTTCCACCTCCCAGTCAGCATCTTAGCCACTTGAGCCACTGCAGTCCTAGTTTAATTTTAGGCAAATGGTAAAAACTGCTATGTGTTCAAATAGAAATCTTTGTGATTGTTTGGAGTTTTCTTGTGATAAAATTTCATCCTTTCCATCCCTCTTGTGGGTGATGTTTGCTAAACCATGTGATCCAGTCAGCCACCTTTAATGAAAAACATTGCTTATTTTCCACAATAGTTAGGTCCTCTTTGTCAGTTCAATGGTTGCTACTAGCATCCAGCAGTATCTTTCTTTCTCTGTAAGTCCTCTTTTTCTTAAGATGCCGGGACAATGCTTGCCCACTGCACCAGTCTGGAATGTAGCAATCAGGGACAGAGGGCAAACGCATGCAGAGGGACAGTGTGACTTGAATTAAAGGGTCCTGTGGTAAAAGGTCAAAGGCTGTAAGTGGCTGACCACCTAAGCAGTGAATAGTGGGTCAGTTTAACAAGAGGTGTCTTTACACTGGTGGTGGTGGGGCTATTGGCTCAGCATGGTTGGCTCTGATGGTCATATCTCAAGGGAGTGTGGATGGGTGAGGGTTGGTCTGACGCTAGTGCTTGAAAGAAGTGTAGCCACAATGGCATGTGCCACTAGCTGCTCTAATCACTCTTGGAGAGAGGTAATACATTACTTCTTCCTCATCCTTCTTACTTTAACATTAAATAATTACAGGAAAAGGGATGCAGGAAACATTACTGTACATCCTGCCCCCAAGAGCTACTAGAAGCACATTCTACCTTATACAGGGTGTGCCAAATTTTATTTATTTATCGCATGATGCACTTCAGTTGCCTACATTAATGCTGATATATACAGTGAGCACAAATTGACCATCTCAAGCTCCTAACTAGAGTTCCATGTCTGGGTTTGAAAGCCATTGAAGGGCTTCATCTGTGGTGCTATGCAAGTCCTCCAATGTGCCTCTAAATCTGCGCAAGGGACACTTAAATATAATATGGTCCATAGTTTGGTCTTCTTCACAGTCACATTGGGAAGAAGACTTTCATCCTCATGTGAATAGAGTGGCTCCACATCTCCCACAGCCAGTCCTCACCCTATTCAGCATCCTCCACTACCATCTGGGAAGGAGAAATCCAGCTGATCATTCACAGGGTTTCTTGACTATGTGGTGGTGGGGAATTGGGGATAGATGTTCCATCCAGGTATCTGAGATATTGAAACAATTTTTCTGCAGTGCGCCAAGCAGGATGTCTAGATTTTAATAATAGGGCGAAGGGGGCTATTATATCAGCATGGATTTTAAGGAGAAGGTTGTTTACTATTTTTCTCCATAGGTTTAATAATGACAGTGATCTTCTTAGTGGTGGTGGCGGAATATGGCTCAAAACTGGGAGCCAGTGGATGTTTGTTGGTCAAATATAGCCTGTGATGATACACATTGCCCGATTCAGCTGTGTATCTATTAGTCCTGTGTGTGCACTATTAAGTCAAGGTGAACAGTAATATTCAGTGGCACAATATGATAATGCTAAGGTGGTGGATCTAAGAACTTACAAAGTTTCTCCAAAATCACCATACGTTGGAAAAATCGCATAACAGATACAGTATCTTGGAATGTATTTGTTATGAGTGGGGAAGAAGACTTCATATGTGCATCGAAAGAGGTGTCCAATGTGTGTAGTGAATATTTTGTAAATATTTTGCAAAATTTTGCAATGAATACTTTGTACATAAAGGTACATTTAGCTACAATTTCCCACTTTCACTATATGTGTGATTTTTGTGACACCTTGTATTTTAGAAGAGCCAGAAAAGTAGTGAAGGGCTATGAAATTTAGGCTCTTTCCAAGTGGAAAAGAACAGTTACTCTACAGAATAATGCAGATTAATGTTGAAATTAACATTTGTAATTATCAATTAAATGGCTGCACAGAATACAGAGTTGGGACCGCTGACTCTAAACTTGACGTCCTAGAAAACCTTGGAAAGGGCTGCCCTAAGTCAAAACTGACATGACAGCACACAATTATAATGACATCATCGATATCTCATGAACTAGAGTTGCTAGAACAAAATGGATGGCATTTTCGGAATCAGCTGCCCGAAAATGCCAGAAATCAGTTGAAAAAATTAGGCACCAAGAAAAAAAAAATTTTGTTTCCCAGTGTTATCATTATCACCATCACAATTTAACAATCATCAATCAATGTGCATGGCATTTTCTAATTTGCTCCCTAACAGTGATGACATGTCAGCATCCATCTAATTAGTCCCAGGACACATGTGAGAGCTATATGGAATCAAAAAGGTACTCATATTGTTGAATTATGACAATTAGTAAATGCAAGTAGGATTATATTTTTGTAACATGTATTATAGCCAAATGGTGATTTTAAATTTTTGCAGACTAAGAAAAGCCTGTAAATTCTGTTCCTTTTATAGAGCCTTCCATCTACTATTTAGCTTAATATCTTCTTCCAGTTAGTTCAAATATTTTAAATTTAAAATAACTGAATTTCCCCAGAGAAAAATGAGATGGATTCTCTAGCATTTCTTGTAAATTATTTTAAATCCCTAGTGCCTGTGTGCCTATTTTCAATGCTAAATGTCTAATATTTATGCAAGAACCTGCTCTTGAGTAATTTCTTGTTGTATTTGTGTCTGTGTTGCAAAAGTTTACTTTGAGCAACCAAACTTCCAGAGCCAAGGGAAAAGCAAAGAATGAAAACTATTCTTTTTCTTGACACAATGTGAATGAAGGATAAACAATGTCTTGCTCAATGCAATCATAATTTTATCATTTGGTCCAACAATAACATTGCAATTTAAACTCAAAGATATAACAGCTGTAGTGGTTTTCAAATAGGCAGATGCTTCTTGTGCTGGCACAACTGTTCCAAGATCAGCTGGTAGCAGAGCCAGAAAAAGAAAATGAGTTCTATCAAACCCAAATTTGTTGTATTATTTTATTATATGTTTTTGTGATTTATTTATTTTTATAAATTTATTTTTATAAATAAAACCCAACAGACCGATAGGCACTATGCTGGTACAAAGTTTGGTCACAATCCTAACAAATGTCTGGTTACCCCTAGGCTGGGCAGAGATGGGAAGAGTTGGACTCAGCACAGACTTACCTGGCTTTCAGTGAACTCAGGCAACCCCTATCCATCTTGGTTAATAAAGATTGGTCCTTCATGCCGCTACTTCTGAGGAATCCTCTACAGATGAAGAGTCCTAGCTGGTAGCTGACATTATTTCACCAGGAACCCTAAAGAGAAGTTCATGTTCTCAGTCCCCACTGTTCTTGTGGGGCTAACTTTGCAGCGTTTCAGTTTCCTGAACCTGTAAGGATCCAGATTCTATAGGACTAATTAGCTATTTTCTGGTTGTGGAAAATCCAATGCAATATTTACTTATTCAGAAATCTTTATACTGTACCACACATTTCTACTCTAGAGGAACCAAGGTGAGTTATAGTATTACAGCAAGAAATATAAAAAGTGGAAGAGGAGGTGGAACCTGCCAGTTATTATGAAAAAGCCTACGTGAAGAGGAAGGTATTTGCTTGCTTCCAGAAGAACAGCCTGCCCTGCCCTGGGAAGGAGTTCCACGCCTGCGAAGCCAACAGGATGGACAGAACGGCCTCCTCTCCTGATTTCAACACCTGGGCCTGCTCATAAAGTGAGGTGTGGTCTTTTCAGGTAGCTCAGATCCTAGTTATCCAGGGCTTTATAAGTCAAAACCAGTACAGTACTTTGAATTGTACCTGGAAACAGACCAACAGCCACTGGAGCTGCTGTACCAGGGGACTTATCTGATCCCTGTAACCAGCCTCAGCTAATAGTCTGGCAGCAGCACTTTGGACCAGCTGAAGTGTCCAAACTCTAAAGGCAGGCATTTTTCTGATTAAAGTCATTTAGTGGAAATACAACATAAAAGTCCTATTGTGCTGACAATAATCCAGTAGTACAAGGTTGGATTTTGGCCAATCAGAATGCAAATGGTTCTGGATAATTATACATATAAACGGTGAATTCTGTATTAGCAATAACAATTTGTAGTAGCGTTTTTAACATGAATAAGACCAGTAGATTTGGGGTTAGGCTTTTTTTTAAAGTGATGGCAACCTCTTCGTGGAATGCCTTCACTCAGGAAGTTTGAGTTGGTATGGACATTGGCTATCATTTCAATGCCAGGTTAGACGTTTTCTGCCCAGATTTCTTAAGAAATCAGGGCCGGGGGCGTAGGAGAGGGAAAATCACATTTGGTGCTGAAATCAGAATGTCTAATGGTCTCAAATCTTGAGTTGAAGAGGGAGGAATAAAAGCCTACAGTTATTTACATGAGGTTCTAGCAGTTGGTATTGCTGTTTTAATTTTCACCTGGACTAATTTTGAATATTGAGAGCAAGAAAAGCAAAAGAGCTTGATTCTCTATTTTTGAAAATGCAAAAGCCACTTGTTAGCACAAAAACATCTCTATCCTGGATGAAGCACACATGAAACCAGAAAGAAAATGCAGAAGTCTTAATATTAGAGTTAGCAAAGCTATGAGAAACCTGGGGAACATAGTTAAACGTAGAGACATCGCCTTGCAAACAAAAGTCAGCATAATCAAAGAAATGGTATTCCCGGTAGTAATGTATGGTTGTGAGAGCTGGACCATTAGGAAAGCTGAGTGCAGAAGAATAGACGCCTTTGAAATGTGAAGTTGGAGGAGCATTTTGAGAGTCCCCTGAACAGCAAGGAGAATGAATAGGTCCATCTTAAAAGAAATCAAACCTAACTGCTCCTTGGAAGGTCAGATATTGAAGATGAAGCTAAAGTACTTTGGACATTAAATGAGAAGATAGGATTCACTTGAGAAAGCCTTGATGCTGGGAAAAGTCGAGGGAAAAATGACAGCAGAGAATGAGATGGCTAGATGGTATTGTTGCTGCAATGAGCACAAAACTGAGAGGGTTGAGGAGGATGGTGGAGGACAGTGGTGCCTGATGTGCAATGGTCCATAGGGTCGCAAAGGGTCGGACTTGACTATGTGATTGAACAACAAAATGCGTGATGCAAGAGACACATGCAGTATCCTGGCATTGGGCAGTCCTGGATGTCCCCAACAAAAAGAATATGCAAAACATTCATGTCATTTTTCATTTCTAGATGCTCCCAAGAGAGATAACTTTCCAATAAAATATAAAGCCCCAGGCTCCCTGCCAACCCATCAAAATGGAACAGGAGGTGCCAGTAGCATTCTGTTTGCTTTTCTTATGCTTTTGTTTATTTTGGGGACGTGCAGAAAAGGCCACACTGGACCCTCCGAGGTTTCTCACGTGTCGTCCAAAATTCTGGTTATAACCAGTGGTGGGATGTCAAAATTTTTACCACCCCACCGTGATGTCATCACAGTGTGGGTGGAGCTAATGTCATGATGTCATGGGTGGAGCCAACATCATGATGTCATGACATGGCCGGGCAAAAGAAAAAAATAATAAAATAATAATAAAATAATAATAAAATAATAATAAGCACACACACACACACACCTCAACCCACCCACCCACAACACAAACCCGTAAATAAAATTAAATAAATAAATAAAATAAAATAAAAAATACATTAAAATACACCCACCCACCCCAAATACAAATCAAACAGAGCTTTTAAACCAGAGCTTAAAGCTTATTCTGGCTAATCTTTCTCACACTAGGTCAGATGGAAGGAACTGCAGAATGAACTCTCCACAAGATGGCTTCATTTTGGCACTTTTCAACTTTTCAACAGTTAAAGAAGTTAGGTACTAAGTCTTTGCCTAACCAGTTCTCTAGGATAATATACCTTAATGTAAATGTAAAACAGCTGTACCTCCTTAAGGGTTCTCCAATTGGAACAGCAATTGGAACAGCACAGGTGTAGCTTATTGATGAGGTAACTCCAAGACTTTGTTTAAAAACCTCAAGCCAGGCCGCTAGGCCTGCCAGCCGCCAGGCCTTTTTAGGAACTGTGGTAGTACGTCAATATAGGTAAAGGTATTAAATACACATTAAAATACACACAGACACACCACATCAAAGGGTGAGTCACTTACCCTGGGGAGCAGGCTATAGGGAGCTTCAAGCTAGCAGCTTCTCTTCCTCCTCCCCGCTTGGGAGGACAGCAAAGAGGCCGTGCATACATGCCAAGCACTGTAGGCATGCAAGCACACCAAGTGCTTGGCGTGCATGCGCAGTGGGGGAACCAGTGAAAAGGTAAGCCCCAAAGGTGGTCCCCCCCCCCCCAAAAAAAAAGCTGCTACCGGTTCTCCAGGACACTGGGAAAAGTTAGTACCGGTTCTAGAGAACTGGTGAGAACCTGTTACATCCCATCACTGGACTTATAACTGAGGACATGCAGGCATTTATAGAGATAGCCGAGCTCAGGGGTTCCTAATGTTTTCAAGGCAGGGCCAGGTCATGCTCCCTCCGTCAGCTTCGAGTGCTGGATGGCCATTTTGCCCTGCCTGCATGATGGGGGTGGCCATTTTGTCTCAACTGCTTCAACATGGTGGCCATTTTGTTTCTCAAATGCTGTTGGAGGGGTGGGGGACACACGTGAAATGGCACCGCAGGCAAAATCCGGCCCACTGGCCTTAGGTTGGGAACCCCTGGCCTACCTGTCTATAAAGACAAAAATACATCAACACTTCTTAATAGAGTTGATAAATGTTCTCTTTCACTGGCTGTATCTAGATTTATGGAAAGCTTGTAATCAGACCACTTAAGGTAACAATGTTAAGAAGAGAAGCAGATATGATATTAGAGGTTGCATATGGTATTTGAGAAATTTGAAGGTGGAGCTCATAGGAATTCACCAGATCGCAACAGAAATGTCACAATGTCTTTGGTTCCACTTGCTGTCTATAGTACTGTAATCTAAACAAGGTTAGTTAAAGGTATGGGGTGCTCTTGCTCAAAAGCCAATTGTATCTGACTCTAGGGTACAGTGCTCATCTCCATTTATAGCCAAAGAGACAGCCCTGTCTCTGTGTGTAGATATTTCTGTGGTCATGTGGCAGGCATGACTAGACACCAGAGCTCACGGAACAGTTACCTTACCTGCCAAAATAGTACCTATGTATCTACTTGCAATTTCTTGCTTTTGAGCTGCTAGGAGCTGGGACAGACAACAGGAGCTCAGTCCATCGTGCTGCACTTGAGTCTCGAACTGCTAAACTGCTGACCTTCCAGTCATCAAGTCCAGTGTCTTAATTACTAAGCCCAGAAGCGTAGCTTACCTTGGCGGGGCCCCGTATAAAAATTGTTTGGGGGCCCTTTATATGTGGGGCGGAGCTAACGTCATGACATCATGACGTCGTGGGGGGAGCCAACGTCATGACGTCATGGGCAGGGCCAAAATAAAAATAAAATAAATAAAAATAAAATAAATAAAATAGAATTAAAATGTAAAAAAAAAAAACCCACACACACCTCAACCCACCCACCCACCCACCCACCCGAAACACAAAAACCTCACTTACCTTAATCCTGGGGCCTCTTCTTCCTCCGCCTCTGCTGTCACCGCCGCGCCGCCGCTGCTGCCATCGCACGACCGCTCCCTCGACGCGCACGGCGAAGGCAAGGGGCAGCTGTGGAAGGCGAGCGGGCGCAGCGAGGGAGCCCCGAGGCCCTCCCCCCGGTCGCCGCAGGGGCTCCCTGGCAGGCTGCGCCAGCCCGGGCGGCGCTCTCCACCTCGACGCTGGGGTGACAGGTCATGTGGCAGGCATGACAAGCGCACGGAACACTGTTTCTCTACAGTACTTGCAATTTTTTTTGCTTTCGAACTGCTAGGTTGGCAGGAGCTGGGACAAAGACGGGAGCTCATTCTGTCCTGCACTGGTGTAAAAAAAAGGCTGTTTTTTTTTTTAACTCGGCAGCTTAACCTATCAATCCACCTCTTCGGAAGCAGCTGGGCCTTGTGATTATGACTAAACTCGGATTTTTGCTATTTTCCCGAAAGAGACCCAATTAAGGCTCGGAATTCTACTGAAATTAACGCGAAGCTTAGCTTCGATGCTCTCCGGGGATGGGGCGAGGGAATGGGAGCCATGAATCGGGCGCACTAGGACCCAGCGGAGGCTTGGTGAACAACTTGCCTCCCCTTTCCCTCCTCTGTTGCGGCTCCGCCTCCTGCCGTGGAAACTTAGCCATGGGTTTGGAAGCGATCCGGTACCGTCGGGGCTCCCTGCGGATCCTCAACCAGCTTCTGCTGCCGCAACAGAGCCTTTATGAGGAGATTATTTTTAATTTTATTTTTTGCCGTTGGGGGCCCCCATAGCCCGGGGGGCCCGTATAATTGATACGGCTGATACGGCGGTAGCTACGCCTCTGACTAAGCCACTACAGTCCTAAAACAAGGTTACAATCACTTTTAATATTTTTCTGCTCCCTCTTGCTTGTAAACACATAGTTTGACATCATGGCCCTTTGGTTGTCACTCCAGCCAGCTACTTGAGAATGCAATAGATGTTGGTTGGGAGGAAGAGGGGCAAAAGGGGTACAGATACTGGCAGCTTTTATGGCACAGTGGTTAAACTGTTGTACTGCAGCCAAAATTACTGGCCTTGTGGGTTTAATCCTGATGGGCTCCAGGTTGTCTCAGCCTTCCATCCTTCCAGGCATGTTTGGAGGCAAAAGTGCTAATTGCCTTGTGAATCATCCAGAGAGTGCGCTAAGCGCGATGGGGCAGTATACAAGTGTCATTGCTATATCTCATCACTTTCAGTCCAGTTCTTACTAATAGCCAATTACAAGACTGGATATTCTGAGCTTCATCATAGCGATTTAGATTTCGTCACCCATGAATTTGCCTAGTACTTTTTCAGATACTGTACAGTATTTTACAGTATGCTGTTCTAGTGGTAGCTATCAAAAGTGACATTTACTTATATTCTGAAATTTTCATTTTATTAAAAGGGCCACTTGGCAAGAGTATTTTTGCAATATATTAAGGGCCAAGAAAATTAGTTAGAAAAGAATATGATTTTTTTTATGTTTGTAACCTATTACATATAAAAACATGAGCAATGTTAAAGCTAATATAAATTCAAATTTACACAGCAGAACATCAGTTTTTTAAAAAGTAATATTCTCTGTTTTAAGCCTACTATGTGTGAAGTTTCATAATTTTCTAGTATTGTCTAGTTTCATTCCAACCAAATAATAACTTTATACTGTATACTTTTAATAAGTTTCTGGATTCCTCTTTTCTCAGGGTTCTTTGCAAAGTAAAATATAGCCAGTCTTTAAACCAGTGATGGCAAACCTTGGCACTCCAGCTGTTCTTGAACTTCAATTCCCAGAAGCCCTGATCAGCAGGGGTGCTGACTTGGGCTACTGGTAATTGAAGTCCAATAACACCTGGAGTGCCAAGGTTTGCCATCACTTCTTTAAACTATCTTTCTGCTTGCTCTTGAATTTCACTTGATTTTTTTTAAAAAGGGGATAATTACATAAAATTGTGGATCACTATGCAATAAAATACTGTATTGTCTGTGATGGCTCAGTGGTTAAGATGCTGAACTTGGTGGCCTACATTGTTTGTACCTTGGTGTGCGGTATTGACACAATGGATGCAAAGAAATTTAAAATAATGCTCGGTATGGATGGGCTATGATTGATCATGGTTTGGAACAGCTATGGAGCTTGATGGATTTTCAGTTCCAACCAGCTGGGCACTTCTTAACTTTTATTTATACCCATTAGTTAAGGAAAGTTCTTATCCACACAGACTTTTTCACTAATATGTGCAACAAGTTTTGATTAAAAAACGCTTTTAAAAGCGGTAAGGTAAAGGTTTCCCTTGCTCAAAAGCCAGTCGTATCCGACTCTAGGGGTCAGTGCTCATCTCTGTTTCTAAGCCAAAGAGCCAGCGCTGTCTGCTTCTGCAGACGTTTTCATGGTCATGTGGCAGGCATGACTAGACACCGGAGCGCATGGAACGCTGTTACCTTCCCACCGAAGTGGTCCCTATTTATCTACTTGCAATTTCTTGCTTTTGAACTGCTAGGTTGGCAGGAGCTGGGATAGAGACAGGAGCTCATTCCGTCCTGCAGTACTCGGGAATCGAACTGCTGACCTTCCGCCTCCCAGTCAGCATCTTAGTGACTTGAGTAAAAGCGGAGAGCTCAATAAATCTCTACAGTAGAAGATCCAGGAAGCCTTCATGCTTCACACAGTGTATGTACACATTTCACAGGTTCTTTACATTCCACAAAACTGATAAGAAATGCCAAGTCCATCTAGGAATTGGGGTCTGTTTGTAGAAAATGTGAAGTAGGTTTATTAGCAGAGGGTGTTGAACAGAAGTTTCTTCCACCTTGTAGCTTTGAGTGCAAAGACGTTTTCAAGGCAAAAAGACAACGCTACAATCCAGTGGGAAGTTCTCCTACACATGCTCATTGAGACCATCATATATTCCACAACCATACTTTCACAGTTGTAATTAACTCTAACAGGAGTTGTGCAAGAAATTTTCATTAGTAGATTATGCTGGATCTCCTATTAGCTCTCACATTTCTGCTTGGAGCACACAGCAAGTCATACTCCATTGTGCCCAATTTGTTTCTATTTTGAAAATATCTGTCGCTCTCCTATACCTTTTGAATTAGAGCATGTATCAATTCAGAAATATGGGACAAACAAAAAAGCTCAGCCTCCCCTTCTCGATTTCCCCCCTCTTTTACACAAAAGACCAAGAAAATTAATTCTTAGGAGAGGGATGGGGGAGGTTTGGACAAAGCATGCTGTACGAAGTTCTGATTTTTATGCCAATCTGAACTATTTTGTTTGGCATTCAACCTCAGATTCTTTGCCAGGGCTCAATACAGTGCTGGAACAGACACAAACAGAGTGGTAACTAAGGAGCAGACTAGCATGCTAATATTTGGGCTGTGAGGCCAAAAATAAAATAAAAATAAACCCAACAACAAAACAAATCTACAACAAAATGGCAACTTTACATGGCTTGTTTACCTAACACCCAGATCCATGCCTTCTTAGTTACCTTAAAGTGGGGTACACTGAAAGAGCTTCCTCCAAGATTGTGGTATTTTTGAACCACAATCAGTAATGGCAATCTTGTATTGTTGGCTAATCTTTCTCACACTAGGTCAGGCAAACAGAACTGCCGAATGAACTCACCAAAAGGTATCTTCCTTTTGGCCTAGATACAGAAGGGGAGGGGGGGGAATCTTAAAAGTGCTTTGTGGTAAATTTCTGTAGGAACATTTTGTAATCTAAACCAGGACTTCCCAACCTTTTTAAGCCGGGGGTCAGGTCACACTCTCTCAGAAAGATTTGGAGGCTGGACGGCCATTTTGCCCTTCCTCCACTGCGTGGCACTTCCCGGTGTGGTGGTGGTGCCACGTGAAATGCTCCCATGGGCTGCACCCAGTCTGTGGTTCGCAGGTTGAGAATCCCTGATCTAAAATATTGTGGCCATCCAAGGTGTGCAATATGGTGTAAATGAGATGCCTGGTCTATAACTCTCCACACACACAGGTTGCTTAACTCTCAAGGACTGCAGTGATTATTTAGTATATCAATGTCTATACAGAATGTTCGCAGCCATAATCAATGGGCATCTTGTTGTCTTCTGCTTTCAGGGATGCTGACCTTGGGAATTCCTGACAGCTACCGTCTTGAAAAGCAGAACCTTTGATGCTACCTGGAAGCAGACAAGTGCCAATGTGAAGGAGCCTGTAGCCTACAGAAAATATATCATAATGACCTCTGGTTTGAAAACTGGATGCCGGCATTGGAGCAGAAGGGCTTTGAACTGTTGCTTATTATCCACCTCCAGGTATATTTCTGTTTGAAGAGTGATATATTGAGCAGAAGTTCTGTACGTGATGCTATCATTAACTCTGTACACTCTGATAATGAAAAGTTTTACCATCTGAATTTTGACTTGTCAAAGGTTCAAGAAACCTGACAAAGGGAAAAGGTAGCACTGTTGAATTAAGGAGCAAAGAAACGTGCCTCCCTAAAAATAAATTGGCCAGGCTCCTGAATAGCAGGGGTGCTGCCCAAGGGGGGGGGAGTGTGTGCAGAATAAGACTCCAAACAAGGTATTAGTACATAAGATCAAGATATAATGTGAGAACCAGGAAGGGTATAGTCAGTAGTGGGCAGCAAAAAAATTGCTACCACACCGTGGGTGAAGCCTATGTCATGGGTGGAGCCTACATCATGGGTGGACCCTACGTCATGGGCGATCTAGTCATGCCTGCCATATGGGCATGTATACATCTGCAGACTCAGGCAGCACTGGCTCTTTGGCTGTAAATGGAGATGAACACTGCACCCTAGTGTCGGATATGACTGGCTTTTGAGCAAGGGAGACCTTGAACCACTTGCAGGAACAAAACCTGATGGGGCAGGACAGGGAGGTGGCGTGGCCACCCAATTTTGCCACCCTCTTGCCCAGAGGCCACACAATTTTGCTCCCCCCCCGGGGGGGGGGGTTGCAAACCTGTTGCTGCCCACCACTGGGTATAGTCCACCGCTGTGCAGCTCTGCTTTTTTTAAAAAAAGGTTTTGCTCTTGATTATTGTTCCTAAATCAAGCAGTGTTTGTTACTTGGCAGCAAAACAAGAAAAAGCCTTGTGGCGCTTTAAAGACTAATCAGTTTTATTTGGCATAAAGGCTGGCACACGGTTTAAAGGAAGCAAAAAGAACCTCAATTTAGACAGCTGCAAATGAAGCAATTCATAATAAAGACACTCAGGCACCAGCGCAACCCCAAATGTTCAGAGGTTGCTTTCCCCCCTCTGTTCCATGACCTGCTGAATTCCAAGAAAAGGCTTGCATGCTGGCTGCACTATTTCCTTTGATAAAGCATTGTGTATGGTGCCACCCTCCCCCATCCTTGTGCCGCTGAGGAATGTAAATAAAATGAGTGATTAGGTTCATGTCAACCTCCCTACACCTTCATCTCTGAGGAAGAGGGGAAAGAGCAAAGCCAGTACCCTTCATATTTCCCTTCTCTCCAGACCAACAGCCTGATCCTCTGATTATCTGATCAGCTATGGCATGCTAGCACACTCTTCACCTGGAGGTAGGTGAGATCTCACTCTGCCAGGGCCCATGGTGTTTACTTGTTGTTGTTTAATCACAGAGTCAAGTCCAACCTCCAGGACCACCACACGCCAGGCTCCTCTGTCATCTGGCATTCTCTGTAGTCCGCTCAGATACACGCCCACCGTGTCAACGATGCCATCTAGCCGTCTCATCCTCTGTCGCCCCCTTCTCCTTTTGCCTTCGATCTTTCCTGGCATCAGGGCCTTCTCCAGTGAGTCCTCTCTTCTCATTTGGAACCTCCTGCCAATTGAGTTGCGTCTCCAGATACAGTTGCTGCCCTTTAGGAGAGATGTGAAGACCTGGCTGGCAGGTCAGGTCTGGGGTGCCAGTGACAAGATAACCCCAGCCGGCTGGTTGATCCATTAATTACCCCTCTTCCCTTTATTCCTTTTTACAAGTCTTTTAACTTTTTAATCTGTTTTTTATTTAATCTTCAATCTTTTAACTTGCATGGGGTTTATTTTAGTTTTATTGTCGATATTGCTGTTTTCTGAGATTTTGTTCTACTGTGTTAGCCGCCCTGAGTCGCTTTGCGAGTAGGGCGGCATACAAATATGAACAAATGAATAAATAAATTTGGTGGCCAAAGTACTTCAGCTTCAGTATTTGTCCTTTTAAGTACACCACTTCCCAATTTTACCTCTTCAAAGGAAACATGTAAATGTTGTGTATTGAACTCAATCAGAAATATCTTATGTATGGGTGGGGAGTGTGAATGTGTTTGTGTGCATGCATAGAACTATGTGTCTGGCCTTTGACTTCTTCAGGGCCATGAGTTTGCCCACCTTTGACTTAGAAGCAAATATCTTTTAGTTTCATGGGATTTCTTCCTTGGGGAATGTATACAGGATTATAGCCTAAGACACCCAGAGAGTTGTTATTTGCTGAACAGGATTTGAGATGCCTCATCAGATTTCACGGAGACAGAAACCCTTCTTTAGCAATGATGATAAATCTCTCTCATAAAACCAAGGGTGTTTGTGAGCCTGACACTGGGTATCCCTAGCCCACCCTGTCCTTGCTCCTCCTCTGGTTGTAGTACCTGCCAGCATTTTTGTGAGGCCCCGAAAGGTACACAGAGGGCAGAAATCCAGTGGAGAAAACAGCATAACTTAGCATATTTGTGCTGGTTTTAAGATTATCGTGGAATGTCAGTAAAAGAAGTTGTGATATCTCCATAGCGTGGATCAGCACTTTAGGCAGTGTCCTCTATGCCTCTCAATATGGACTATGGAAGGTTTGATTCTCACTGCCCCAAATACTCTTGATATTGGCTGTTATTGGGAAAGGGAATTACCTGATATACTGATTAATTACACTGTGATGTTTGCGAGATGATCAAACTAAGAAAGAAAGCACTCTACAGCCTATAGACACTGTGAATTGCACAATGCATTAAACAGAAATTATCTGTTTATTATTTCCTTTTTCTGCTGTCCTTTCTGACATGGTTTTCACAGTGATAGTGGCAAACAATACATCATGCTTTTAATATACTGACTTTGTTTATGTTTACCTTGTGTATGACTAAGCAGGCTTACTTATTAAATCATGAAACCTACTAATAGTCTCTTGGTGCAGGCATCTAGTTCACTTGCGAGACAGCTGCAAATGGGTAGTAGAAGGTATCAATGATGGCTCATTGTGCAAACAAGGGCTTGGGCTAGTTGTCTTTCAAAAAGATACCTATGGTCATGCCAGAGACTGATAGGGCTGGACATTTGTCAGAAAGCTAAGACCAGGAAATGTACCACTACGTTCCCCTTTTGGATGAGGCACACAAGGAAGTTAAAAGTAGCAGGGGGCGGGGATGCTGTTAGCATGCTTGGCACTTTTGCTTTAAAGGGCACCACTGATGGTCTAAGCTAGCTGGATAGCTCAGTGAGCTGGGTGCCTTGGCTGCAGAGCTGGAAGTCAACAGTTCAGTGCTCCACTGGTTCCCAGAAGAGCCAGCCTGTGAGGCTGTAGGCAATTTGTACAGTTCCAGAATGCTCCCAAAAGAAGGGAATGGCAAACCAGTTCTGATTATACCTAGAAAACCCTGGAATGGGGTGTCATAGGTCAGAAGTGACTTGATGGCATGTTAAAAACAAAACTGAAGGGGTATTACACTGGAGCCACCCAGATCCTAGCATTCATATTGTTCAGGGGTCCACAACCTTTTAAAGCCAGGAGCCAGATTCCCCTTCCCTCAGATTGTTGATAGGCCGGGTAGGTGCTGCTGCTACTGACTTCCTTTGGTGGCGGTGGTGGCGGCATGGGTGGAGTGGTGGGTGGCTTGGGGGTGTTCTCGTGGTGTGGGTGGTGTGGTGTGGTGGCAGCGGCTTGGAGGTGGTCTCGCTGCTGGTGGTTGCAGTGGAGAGATTGGGGGTCTTGGGATGTTGTAAGCCTTACAACATCCGCCCTGCCATAGAGCACCACTAGCCAAGCCAAGCAGAGGAGACAAGGATTGAGGTGGCAGAAGCTGAAGTGAGGGCGTTGGCCAGATGAGTTGGTGCCACCATCCGAATCTGGCCCATAGACCGTAGGTTGAGAACCTCTGCTATTGTACAATTGCTCTACTTCCTTTGGTTTGACCTCCCTTACGTCACTTGGAGGACCCTGAATAGGCTTAGGGTTGGAGTCCCTAAATGCAAAACCAACATGCTCAAGTGGGGGCTGCTGGTGGGCAAAAACACACTCTGTGAATGTGGAGAGATACAGAATCTGGCTCATTGATTGGTCTGCTGATTACTGCCAGAAACATGCAGGACTTACATTTGGCCAACGACAAAGCCAAGAAGGTGGCTTCATTTTGGCCGTTTGATTGGGACATGAAGGAAGATTGCTCTACTTCAGTGTTTCCCAACTGTTGGTTCTTGGACTTCAATTCCCAGAAGCCTAAGGTAGTACATTGGCTGATTAGTGCTTTTGGGAATTGACTTAGGCTTCTGGGAATTGAAGTCCAAGAAACACTGCTCTACTTCATAGTTTCAAAACAACCATCAGCAATGGCCATCTTATTAGTGGCAGCTAATTTTTTTTTAAACTTCCTCATCAGATGCATTTTCCCTTATCTCATGTAAGCTATTGAGGTCCACTAACTTAGTAGGACTGAACTACAACAACAAAAACAGAGAAAAGAATTAAGTGACTATCAGAGAAACTATTGGGAGGGGCCATCCTTATCTTGAGACCTAACTCTGGGGTTGGACAAATAAGCATTTTCCCAAAACACGTTTTCATTGCATCTGCTTTTATGGCTATTATCTTGATAACTGATTTCAGTTTACCAACAATGCATTTTGTACAACAAAGTGAGCATCATATCTTTGCAAATCATAAACACAACAGAAGGCGCTGCATAATTTTATTTATTTATTTGTTTGTTCATTTTATTACATTTATATCCTGCCCTTATCCAAGGACTCAGGGCAGATTACAATTTAAAACAATTAAAAACACACTACTTACAATAAGAATTAAAAAATTAAAAGTTAAAAGATTAAAAAGTTTTTTAAAACAACAACAGGGAGAGAGGTGGAGTATTCAAAGGAGCCAACTGGCCAAGCTGACCGTCTGGCCCACATTCCACATATGCCCCGCCAGCCAGGTCTTCACCCTCTTCCTGAAGGGCAGCAGCTCTGTCTGGAGACACAACTCACTTGGCAGGAGGTTCCATAGGGCCGGAGCAGACACAGAAAAGGCCCTCCTTCTCGTGCTAGAGAGATGAGCCTCTATAGCTGATGGTACGACCAGAGAGCCTCTCCTGTCCACTCTGGTGGGACGGACAGATGTTCTCAGGGTGACATGGTCGTTTAAATATCCTGGCCCCCCACTATCATGTAGGGCTTTAAAGGTGATAACCAGCACCTTGAATTGCACCCAGAGGTATACTGGGAGCCAGTAATAATGTGCATTTGTTTTTGCTGTCAAACAGTGGACCCATATTTTGTTGAGCCACCAGTGATTAAGTTTTGTTCCCTGCAAGTTTCCATTAGTGAACAAGAATCTAGATAACATTTTGCCAGGAGGCATCACAATGCTATCATTAATTTGTGTTATGCCAGCACATCAGAGCACCAATCAGCCGCTTTCTTTTTATTATTATTATTTTAACTTGGTGAGAATGTTCTGCCAAGTGGAGTTGAAAAGCTATCAGTAGAGCAGCATTAATTGTGAGAGCTTGTTGTGGTAAAGGGAAGAGAAAATACTTTGTAAATCAGAAAAATCATCAAAATTGGCCATTTTGCACAACATTAATTCCCCCCACTCACAATTCCTTTACAATAGTCCCATAATATATAACTATACTTGAGGAAGATTCAACCACAGTTGCTTAAACCAGCTTTTTGTGCCAGTAATTAGAAAATTTCTATGAACATTCAAGGCCTTGTCTGCTGTATGTAATATGTTATCTTTCTGCTAGGCTTCTAGAGCAAGGGGTCCTGAAACTTTTTAAGCCAGGGGCTGGTTCACGGTCCCTCAGACTGGAGGAGCTATGTGGTGTGGGTGAATGAGGGGTCCAAACTGTTCTTCTGGCCATGAGTTTATTTATTTATTTATTTAGATTTATATCACTGCCCACTTGCCATGGCGACTCAGGGCGGTTTACAATCAGGAAAAAAAAACACAAAAACAAAACAACAATAACACACACACAACACAAACAGCTAAAATCCATTCCTCCTTCCAGCCAGAGGACGTTAGTCTTTTCCTTCCCTGGGCAGATAAGGCCCAGGATTACGAAGTGGGAACTTCCATCTAAAAACCTTAAAACTTTTAAAAATTAAAAATTAAAATCTGAAAAAGATTAAAAACACACCAGATGCTACAACTACTAATTTAAAAGTAGAAAAAGAGAGGGGCTCAGATCAACCAACGTGCTGGGGTCATTATACCTTCCATGCCCCATATCTGTCCTGCCAGCCATGTTTTTAGATTCTTCCTAAAGGGCAGCAGCTCTGTCTGGAGACATAGCTCCATTGGCAGGAGGTTCCATAGGGCCGGAGCAGACACAGAGAAGGCCCTCCTTCTGGTGCCAGAGAGATGTGCCTCCCTGGCCGATGGAACAACTAGGGAGCCTCTCCGGTCCGCTCTGGTGGGACAGGCAGATGTTCTTGGGGTGAGGTGGTCTCTGAAGTATCCTGGCCCACTACCATGTAGGGCTTTAAAGGTAATAACCAGCACCTTGAATTGCACCCGGAGGCAAACCGGCAACCAGTGCAGCTCCCGAAGCAGAGGCGAGGCATGTGCATACTGCCCACACCCCAGCACACCCCGGGCAGCCACATTCTGGACCAGTTGAAGCCTCCGAATGGTCGTCAAGGGCAGCCCCATGTAGAGCGAATTACAGTTTGGGCAGGAAACACCATGCTTGGCCACCTCGGACCCCGGACAAACCGTGCATGACCACCACCGCCGCTGCTGCTGCCACCTCAATCCTTGTCTCCTCCACTTGGCTTGGTGTGTCTCTAACAGTGCTCCATAGTAGGGTGAATGTTGTAAGCGGAAGGGACAGGGATGGAGGCGGCGGCAGCAGTGATGGTGGAAGTGGAAGTGAAAGCTAGAGTGAGGGCGTTGGCTGGATAATTTGATGCCACAGACTGAATCCAGCCCGCAGGCTGTAGTTTGCAGATCCCTGTTCGAGAGTAACACAGCATTTAACTCACTGGGGTAATAGAATCATAGAATCACTGAGTTGGAAGGGGTCTTTTAAGCCATTGAGTCTGACCCTCTGCTCAATGCAGGAATCCAAATTAAAGCAGATCTGACAGATGGTTGTCCAATTCTCTCTTCAATGCTTCTAGTGTTGGAGTGCTCACCACCTCTCGAGGAAGTTGGTTCAACTCTTGTACTGCTCTAACCATTAAGATGTTTTTCCTACTTATTCAGCCTATATATAGCTTCTTGAAGTTTGAGCCAATTATTATGCATCCTGCACTCTGGGATGATCCTTCCCTTCCTCTCTATGATTATCTTTCAGTTATTTGAAGTGTGCTATCATATTTCTTCTCAAGGCTAAACAACTGCTAGGTTGGCAGGAGCTGGAACAGAGACGGGAGCTCACTCTGTCAGGCAATACTTGGGTATCGAACTGCTGACCTGCTGCCTTCCAGTCAGCATCTTAACCACTTGAGCCAATGCAGCGTTTTGACCTTTACTTTTACCTTAAAGATCACCATATTAAGTCTGCACCATGCCTTAGTGATATTCAAGATATAATCCCACAACAGGAATGCTTGTTTTCTTGGGACAAGAGGCTAAGACCTTGCTGTGCTATAATACTTTGGCAAAAAACAGTAATGTATAGGCTTTTCAAGATGACAATTTTATAGCACAATAAATGTATACAGTTATTATTTATCTGTGGAACCTCAGGTTTCTTCTTAATTTAATGTTTCTGTTTTGAACATATCTTATTAACCAATAATTTCATTTTCTCAACTGGTAATATTTTGTTCTTGGGAAACCAAGCAAACCTCTGGTAAATGCCCTGCTCTTGAAAATTCCATGTGATGTTTGTTATTTCAGAGCTCTCATGAGAATAGGGATTACTGGACAACACAGAGTCTGTGTGTGACATTTAAAACATTTTTAATTAGTTTGCCCCCCTCCCTTTTAATCTCCTGAGTGCTTTGACCATGCGGTGTTTTGTTAGGGACACTTGTGACACACTCAGCTTGGTTGTTTAAAACAATGTTTAGGCGTTCTTGCCCAGTAGTTGTGTGCAACACGCCTCTCCCACGAGATGCACGTTGCTCCTCAAAGCCCTTTTGCAACTCCCCAGGCTGAAATTCACTTGCAAACTACAGCGCCATGTTTTGTGACAAATTGCTGTCATCAGACTAAAACATGGAGCAATTGTTTCCTTCAAGGAAGTGCGTGCTATGGATAGAAATTCAGTGACAAGCCAAGGAAAGGCTTTTAAAGCAAGAATTTCAAAGGTTTGCTTTTGACATCTTTTTCCAGCCTGCCGTATAAATTCAGGGCCACCATCCTGAACTCAGGTAGCACAACAGGAGTGAGATAATAGGGACGAAACTGGCCACACCAGACTTGCTGTAGTTGCCTTATTGCTTCCCTAGGTTTATCTCTACTACTTACATGCAGACTCACTTGAGCTAATCCAACACTGTAGATATATATACGTGTCCTTGATTATGGCTAACAATGAAACCTGCTGTGAAGCTTCTTTTCAGCTCATGAAGCAAACGGTGGTTGACTCTGATCCTTGAAGGACCCACTGCATGTAACATTGGGCCCTCTTTTCCCATAAACATTGATGCTTGAAAGCCAGTCGTATCCAACTCTAGGGTTCAGTGCTAGTCTCCATTTACACCCAGAGAGCCCGCTCTGTCTGTGTCTGCAGATGTTTCCGTTGACATGTGGCAGGCATGACTAGACATCAGAGTGGACATAACACTTTTACCTTTCCCACCAAAGTGGTACCTATTTATCTATTTGCAATTTCTTGCTTCCAAACTGCTAGGTTGAGAGGAGCTGGGACAGAGACAGAAGCTCACTCTGTCGTGCAACCAGTGATGGGATGTAACAGGTTCTCACCAGTTCACCAGAACCGGTAGTAACTTTTCCCAGCGTCCTAGAGAACCGGTAGCAGCTTTTTGGGGGAACCACATTCGGGGCTTACCTTTTCACTGGTTTTCCCACTGTGCATGTGCGCCAAGCACTTGGTGTGCATGCACGCCTACAGTGCTTGGCACATATGCACAGCCTCCTTGCTGTCCTCCCAAGCGGGGAGGAGGAAGAGAAGCTGCTAGCCTGAAGCTCCCTATAGCCTGCTCCCCAGGGTAAGTGACTCACCTTTGGATGTGGTGTGTCTGTGTGTATTTTAATGTGTATTTAATACCTTTACCTATATTGACATACTACCACAGTTCCTAAAAAGGCCTGTGTGTGTGTGTGTGCTTATTTTTGTTATTTTTTATTATTTTATATTTTGTATTTTTCTTTGGCCCCACCCACAACATCATGATGTTAGCTCTGCCCACACTGTGATGACGTCACGGTGGGGTAGTAAACATTTTGACACCCCACCACTGCGTGCAACACTCAGTTTTGGAACTGTTTCCATTCTCTGTGCTTTTGGGAAGGGTGTGAAGACACACCTTTTTAAACTGACAAGTAATCTCTAATTTAATGGGATGTTTCTCTTTGTATACTTCATTCATTTTAATGGGTTTTTAAATTGTGGTACAGGTATTTTTCAACCACAATCCGGCGTATCCTGATAAGGCAACCTTGTGTTGCTGGCTAATCTTTCTCACACTATGTGAGGCAAAAGGAACTGCAGAATTAACTCACCCAAAAATGCATTTATTTTGGAAATTTTACGCCTGACCTAGACACAGCAAAAGAAAGACGTTTTAAAAACAGTTCCATGTACAGTCAAACCTCGCATAAAGAGTGCTTCGCTTAAAGAGTAACTCGCTTAAAGAGCAGAATTTTCTCTGAATGTTCGCTTCGCTTAACAAATAAAACCAACCAAAAACTCGCTTAACAAATACATCGGGGTTTGCAATCCCCCCACAATTGGTCATTTACAATGGTGTTTCACTTAAAGAGCAAACTCGCTTAAAGAGCAATCCTGTGGAACGGATTATGCTCTTTAAGCGAGATATAACTGTAATTATTTTATGGTTTTTGCTGTTTTATGAAGATTGTAAACACCACTGTGTATGGAAGGGTGGGATATAAATGTGATGGTTGATGGTGGTGGTAAAAATTGTGGAGTAACATTTGCCTTTTGATCAGGGTAGCCCTGGCTATTTAGAGGGGCTACAGTATGTTGATTAAAATCATATTTTATGTTGGTGGTTTCCACTGTGGAATCAAAGTTCAGATTATAATTCATCTATAAAACTTTAGCCAGTCAGTAGCTCTCAGTTTATACTACAGTACTTCACTGAATAGCTATATAGTTCAAATGGGAGATGCTTTGGAGGAAAGGAAGAGACAAATATGGCAAGTAGGGCTATAGCTACATGGTGAAATACTGCAGGATTTGCTGAAGAGGGGAGCTGGCAATCGGCAGAAAGTGGGACTGAGGGTAAGGGGCTCTTGTGGCATGGATCAAACAATATTGGATTGTGCAGCCAGTGTGGATACAGACAGAAAAACAATCCAGAGTTTCTCTGCTAAATTTTTGACTTATTCAGTTCAAGGTCATTGGCTGATTTGGGGAAATGACTTAGGCTTCTGGAAACTGAAGTCCCAAAACCAAAGTTTGGGAACACACTGGTCTAGGCCATGGCCACATGCCAGTCAAATTGAGAAATATAAAGGTAGAAGCCTAGGGACTGTGGTGGCTTAGTGGTTAAGACGCTGAACTTGATGAGTGGCAGGCCAGCAGGTCATCAGTTTGAGACCTGAGTGCTGCATGACAGAGTGAGTTTCTGTCCCTGTCCCAGTTCCTGCCAACCTAGCAGTTTGAAAGTAAGAAATTACAAGTAGAATAATAGGTACCACTTCGGTGGGAAGGTAAACAGCATTTTTTAATCTTTTAACTTGTTTAGCTTTAATATTTTAATAATTTTTAAATTGGATTTTATATTGTGTTTTTATGTATCTTTTTAAGCTTTTGTTAGCCGCCCTGAGTCTCTTTGAGGAGGGCAGCATATAAGTCTGTTAAATAATAATAATAATAATAATAATAATAATAATAATAATAATAATAATAATAATAATAATAATAATAATAATAATAATAATAATAATAATAATAATAATAATAATAATAATAATAATAATTCCATGCACTCTAGTGTCTAGTTATGTCTGCTACATGTCCACAGAAATGTCTGCAAATGCAGACAACACTTGCTCTTTGGCTATAAACGGAGATGAGCACTGAACCCTAGAGATGGATACGAATGGGTTTCGAGCAAGGGAAACCTTTAGAAGCATGGTGACTGTCCAAATGTTGCATTTTAATACCTAGAGACCTCATCCCACCTAGCAAGTGGTTAGGGACTCTGGAAGTCTTATTCCTGTAATACTGGAGGATTCATGTTTGGGAACCACTAGTCGATACAAAGGGCTCTCAGTTTGAATTCTGGTTTAAAAATAAACACTGACAAGAAGGGAGATACTGTACAGGTCTTAGACTTGCTCATCTTCAATTAGCATCTACATAGCAGCTGAGTCACCAGGTCACAATCCTCTTCACTTTAGTTTACAAATATGCATTTTAATTTTAATTCCAATAACTTGCCTTAATTTGCACATATGCATATGTATCATTGTATGCAGTATAATACAAACCCATGCCTTCTGAAAAGGAAGTGATAAACTGCCAGTGTACATAAATCTAGCTGTTAGTGTGATAACAAACAACAGGAAGAGAGTTATAACTATACTTTTTCCAGAACATGTTAACTATTTTTCACAGTCTTTCCTATTCAACTCATATCATTTTAGGGACATAAACAACTCCCCAAGTTTAGATGCCTTTTTACAAACAAGTCTTTCTCTAATGGCAGTCAAAATTGTAGCATTTCAAGAAAAGTAAGCCTCTAAATCCACAATTTACAAGAAAGATCAATCCTGAAAACAAAACTTGTGATCTTTACCTTCCTCTAGTAGACATCTACACAGTAAACTGACTAGCTCTAATCACTCCAAGACTCTAAGCATTTGACTGTGTAAAGTCCCCTGATCTTTCAATATCTTATCATGAAAACTTTGCAAATGTACACAGTTCCTTCTAATCTAGCCTTACCATCTTGGGTTTATAGAGGCCCACTGATCAGTCATCACAGAAGGCTGGGAACAGTGATGGGATGACAAAAATTCTACTACCACGCCATGATGTCACGGACGTCATGGGCGTGGCCAATGTCATGACGTCATGACATTGTGGGTGGGGCCAAAAATAAAAATAAATAAAAAATAAAAATAAACATACACACACACACACCCCTCCCTCTCAGCCCACCCACCCAGACACAAATAAATAAAATAAAAACAACCCACCCAAAACACAAATAAATTACCCACCCAACCCAAATAAAAACCCCTCGCTTACCTTTCTTGGGACGACGAACCCCCATGGCCCGGGGCCACCCGGCACCCTGACTGCGGCCACAGGAGCCACTGGCTGCAGCCGCCGTCCACAGCCGCCGCCGGAGCTCCCGCTGGCTGCATCCCTGTGGTGTCCTCCTCGGGCCGGTACCTTTTTAGCCCGGCTCCGGCCAAGGCCAGGGGCGGCGGGCAGCAGTGGCTCTGGCGGTGGCTCCAGCCGCAGCTGCCGAGCCTCCCTGGGCCGTCTCCATGCCCAGGGGACGCCCAGCGGGGCACACCGCTGCCGCCTGCAGCTTCCTCCTCCGCCGGGCGCCGCAGCCAGGCTAAAAAGGGACCGGCCCAAGGAGGAGGCCACATGGCTGCAGCCAGCGGCAGCTCCGGCGGCGGGGGGCGGCGGCTGTGGACAGCGGCTGCAGGCACCCGGCCCACAGGCACCCGGCGGAGGAGGAGGAGGCAACGGTGCACCCCGCCGGGCGTCCCCAGGGCATGGGGCTTGTCGGCAGTGGACGGCCCAGGCAGGCCTCAACGTGCCACGGGGGAGGTGCCCTCCTTAGAGGGCTGGTGCCGCCGCCGCCGCCGCCACTGCCGCCCTGAAATCTCTAAAACATTTTTTTTAAAAATCGGAGCTAAAATGGCTCCAATTGACTGCGCATGTGCAGAAACTCAATCTGACGCATGCACAATGCATCAGATTGAGTTTCTGCGCATGCGCAGTCAATTGGAGCCATTTTAGCTCTGATTTTTTTTAAAAAAATTTCTTTCGGTGAGGCATCCGGAACCGGACGTCTCAAAAGTTGTCTACCCTCCCGGAGAACCCTCCGGGATTGGTCCTACCAGTTCCAGGGAACCGTATGGAACCGGGGACATCCCATCACTGTCTGGGAAGTTCCAAGGTCATCACAACAGTTTATAAATTTGTCAAGCAATTTCTCAGTATCTTTTTAATTATTGATTGTGAAATTTCATGATGGAAGTACAGTATATTATAAATCCAAAGTAATGAGTAAATATAAACACAAGTAAACATGTGTAAATATATATTCCTTTTGTTTCCCTGCCCTCGTGTCACACTGAAGATGGTAGTAACAATTGAGAAAAGAAATATTTCTTCTACACAACAGAGGAATCTTCACTGGACCCTGCCATGGCAATCATGGCACCTATTTGTTCCCAAGATAATGGCCGAGAACCTGTTGCTTAGTGTAAGAAAATTCAATAATTAAGACAGAAACATTTTGCTTGTCTGTTAGGGTTAGATTGAACATTATGAATTTTCCAACACAAAGCAGCAGGATTTCAGCCGTTATTTCCTAACCTTGTCTCTCTAGTATATGTTGTAAACATGCTAAGCCTATATGTTGTAGAATGGTGTGAAGGACCTTTTACTCTCCAGATGTTTTGGACCGCCACTCCCAAAAACACTTTGTCCTCAGTGATACAGGTTGGGGCTTCCCAAAGCTGAAATCTAAAATGAGCATAAAGAGGGAAGAACAGGACAATTTGTCTTCTAACATGTACTGGCAAGTTCCAACACTTTTGAGCATTCATACAGAATGTGACCTCATACCAGTATTATTTAAATATTGCTCTTAACAAATATAGAGGACCCTGGAATGCTGTGGTCCCATAGGGTCGCAAAGGGTCAGAATCAACTGTGTGACTGAACAACAAATATCTGTTTTTGGGTTAAGGATTATGTAACAAAAGATAAATAGTTGTCAGTTTCTGGCACACGTTGAATTAGTATGTAACAGAATTGAAAATAATAGATAAGCATTAATGAGGACCATGCAGTACTCCGGTCTTGAATTGTCTACTTGCCAGATAACAAGGTGACCTTCTTAACTGTTGAGCCACTGGATTGAGCTCCTGTCTCTGTTCCAGCTCCTGCCAAACTAGCAGTTTGAAAACAAGAAATTGCAAGCAGATAAATAGGGACCACTTTGGTGGGGAAAAGAGCTTGGGGAGATGAAAAGAGCCTCATTCTGGTGTTCCCTGAGCAGAACTCCTTTCAAAGCCTCCTCTGTCAGATCCCTTGGACAAAGGTGAAAGCGGAGGGCACCAGTCATAGTCCGCTTAGTCCATGAGTGACGTGATATCCAAATGGCTAAAAGAACACATGCAAATTGACAAGATTTCTCAAGTCCTTTTCCATGTACGGAATGTCATTGCGGAGATGTCTACCAATGCATGGACTTCTCACTGAATAACGACTCCAAGTTATCCAAGGATGTGTATTGCTATTATGTGTTTCACTCATTTTCCAGAAGTGAATTTAGGTAAGCAAAATGGCACTATCCATAAATAAGGCATCAATATTTGAGGGACTCAGAAATTTGCCAAAACACACACACAGAGAGAGAGAGAGAGAGAGAGAATGAATGTGTGTGTGAAAAATATGATGGGGAGTCAAAATAGTCCAATGGGGACTAAGCAAGAGGGGAAAAGAGAGGTGTGTATCCCGAATGAGGGCATACAGAGGAAATTGGCAGGAATTCTAAATAGGTACATTCCACCCAATAGCACTACATTTCATTGCAAGAGTCATTTGTTTTCTTTAATAAGGTAAAATAGGTGTTAATATATGTGGAACAATATTTGTGAAGTTGATTGAGGCAAGGAAAAACATACCATGCAGTAAATTATGCTGTTGAGGCATAGGTCTCATTTAGCACATTTAGTCAATGCCAGAGCTCACTGAATGTGAAATACTAACTAGGACTTCCACAGCCTATGGCTAGAGAACCTACTCAACACCCAACAACTAAACCAGAAAGCATGTAATGAACCAGTAGGGCACACTAACATGCACATTTTAGTTATGCACAATCAATGACTTGTATTCAATGTATGTTGCTTGTAAACTAGCAATTGTACATAAGCATTGGTGTTGGATGGGATTAGGACTGCAAGCATTTTGTTTTTGATTCTTGTTCTTCCATTCTTGGATGATCAATGCCAAACATGCCCCTCTGCCCCAATACAGGATCAATGAACATATAAATATCTATTACTGTATTGCCCCCGCTAGGTGAGATCCTTGTTGGGGTCTGGGGGCTTAAGTGGTCTAACTAGGCAGTGCTGCCCATCTCTTGTCAACGATGATAGGGCGAGGTTAAAATTCACCAAAGCATCCACAGTTGGATTGCTTAGGCAAGGTAAAAGCAGAGGGCACACGTCATGGTCTGCCTAGCCAATGGGTGACATGATATCTAAATGGCTAAAAATGCATGCAAATGACTTGATTTCTCAAGTCCATTTGCAGGTGCAAAAGTCTACCAATACGCGGACTCCTCATTGAATAATGACTCAAAAGTATTGTCAGGGATTTCCCTGGCCATATGTGTGTCAGGGTAGCAGAGTAGCGTTTTAAACTGTTGCACAGCGAAAGGTTCAGGTGCAAAAACACACACACACACACAGCTTCAGTGTATAGTGCAGTTTACTTGTGAGTGAGGGGAAGACAACATACACAGAACTATATACAAAAGTACCAGTCTCTCTCCAAGCCCCACAGTTCCAACAAAGCTTGGATTCCTCTGATGGCTCCAGTCCAAAGAGCATGTACAGAGTCCTGCTAGCAAAGCACTGACTGCAGGCTGGCAAAGTCAGTGTGCTACTTCTCAGTGGTATACGGTACCTGTCAGTTCTCAGAGAAACAGAGCTTCATGCAGTAAGTCTTCTCCCTCTCGAGTCAGTGGTCAGTCTGTCAACAGTCTTCAGCAGTTCTTCCTTCTCACTAGAATACTCTCCTCAGCAGCACAACCTCCTTCAGTAGCTTAACCCTCCTCAGCATAACCTTCCCCAGTTGGCCATAGTTCTACTGTGGTGTTGCTATGCTATTCCTCTAGTCAGCCACAGCTGTGCTGTTGCTGAGGCACGTACACCAGCTAGACACAGCCATGCAATCAGTCTGTGCCTCAATCCCAAACACCTGTGTTTAAGGCTCTTGCAGGGCCTTAAAGCTGTACTAACTCACTGGGCAGGAATCTTTGTACAATACCACACAAAATGCCCTAACAAGTATTCAAAGTAGGTATTGTATTGACCTTTCCTCTCTTCCTTCTTTCTTTCACATACATGTCCTCCCAAACTCCAGTCGGTTCCCACCCCCTCGGTCTCACCACCTCTTTTGTTCATCATTATTCAACTCTAATAATTCCCTTATTCACAGTGATGGACTGCAAAAAAATTTTTACTACCACAATGTGGGCGTGGTATGGTGGGTGTGGCCAGGGGAAAGCCCTGCATTGCACCCGAATTAGGACTATGTACTTTATTTCAAAACTTGGATGGGCACAGCCAGCCAGAATTTCTGCTACCAGTTCTGGAGAACTGGTGCGAACCTGCTGATGCCCACCACTGCCCATTCAACCTAAGCTCCCCCCACTCCCATCACTTTGGTCCATCACCTTTCTGCTTAATTCTGCACTCTCTTGCTCTCCCCACACACACACACAGCACATACACACACAGCACATACAGCATCTTAGTGTTTTTCTCTCTCCCCCTCTCTTGACTTACTGCAGGTACTGATTGTGGCATGGTTTTGCTATTACAATTATATGAGATATTGCTCTACTATCATGAATGGCATCTTCTGAAAATAGGCCAATTAGCTTTAATCTAGCGCAGGGATTCTCAACCTATGGCCCGTGGGCCAGACCCAGCCCAAGGCACCATTTCATGTGGCCCACCACTCTCATTTCCGCTTCTGCCAGAAACAGCCAAAACAGCCGTAAACGTGTCCACAGCTGTCATAAACACATTTATGGCAGCCATAAATACACCCACAGCTGTCGTAAATGAGTTTATGACAACTGTAAATGCATTTACAACAGCCGTGGACATGTTTTATGTCAGCATGTCTGGTGGGGGAACCACCAGTCCAGCCCGCTCAACTGCCTGAGAGAGCATGACCCAGCCCATGGCTTTAAAAGGTTGAGTACCCCGATCTAGTTGCTTCATTAGCAAGAATGCTAATGACTGAGTGCTTTCCAACCTGGGATTCTTGTATTCTAGCAATATCTCTTGTTTCATCTTAGACTATATCATCATAGGGCTTTCCTGGCAAGGAAGGTTTCAGAGGAGTTTACCTGTGTGTGTGTGTGTGTGTGTGTGTGTGTGTGTGTGTGTGAGAGAGAGAGAGAGAGAGAGAGAGAGAGAGAGAAGAATTACAAAAGAAATAGAATTTTGAGAACTTAAATTTCCCTCAGATAGTTTATGAAAGCATATTAGAGATTAAACAAAACAAAACAGCAAAAGAAAAAAGAAAGAAAGAAAAAGAAAAATATTGTGGCACCTTAAAGACTAACTCCTGTATTAAAATGTGAGCTTTGGTGGACCAAATTCACTTCGTCAGACATGAAAGCAATACAAGTTCTCAAAGTTCAGCTTTCTAATTAAGAAATGGGTTGCATTTTCCTGATGTCACTTAGTGGATAAGAAAACAAACAGCAAACCATGAAGCTCCCAGTTTAAACCTGTCCATTGCCAGGAATTTTACAGGTGGCCTTCAGGAAGCTACTCAGTCTCCAGTTCAGCAATTAGTTTGTAGAAGAGAATTAGAGGTCAGGGGAAAGGTTAAGCACCCCTGCTACCCACCCATTATTATCCCTGCAACTTTCACATCCAACTTAATGAAAGCTCTGTTGCTCTCTGCTCCTAAATGGTGGTAGCATTTGGCAGGCCCATCAATAACAGGAAATGTGCAACTGCTTTTAAATCAAATCAGTAGATTGTGATTGGGCACTGAACCATAGAGAGCAGGTATAACCTGGTGTTTGATTTCCATAAAGAAAGATGGATGCCTGAGGGCCTCTGCTGGGTTTAACTTAAAACAATTCTGGAATTTGTCTTCAGGCAGTTTGGGGTACATAAGTTTCTCATTTCACAGCCAAGGCAGCTAAGCTAGGCTTCAGAGGGAGGAGGGGCATCATCATGGGTATTGTTAGATCTATCTAAACACAGTAGAACTCTTCAAGTGTCTTGTCTTTCAGGTGAAACAGATGCTCCTTTTTGTTCCATTGGGACACAGACATGTTTGCCAACCAGGAGCAGACTCCACTAAGGAAAAGCCAGGACACGTCCTTCTCTCCCTCCCAGCCAGTCAATGGCTGCTCCAAGCACATTCCAGATCAGCAAGGATACCTTAATTGTCTTAACCTGAATGATCCTTCCAACATTTCTATAAGCAATTATGACTCCCATGGTGTAGAGCAGGGTTTCCCTACCTTCGGCCCCCAGGTGTTCTTGGACTTCAATTACCAGAAGCCCAAGTCAGCATACCTGCTGATCAGGGTTACTGGACATGGAAGTCCAAGAAAATTTGGTGGCCGAAAGGTGGGAACCCCTGGTGTAGAGAGCATGCTCTCCTTGTTTTCCTTTCTCTGACACTGCCAAAGCTCCAATGGGAGTGATCCAGATGTATATTTATGCACAAGTTCAGGAGTTCTTTCATTTGCATCTGATGAAACAGACGTCTGTCTGCAAATGTTCCTTTAGATCCTCAGAATAATTGTTCAATTTCTACTCCATCCTGGCAGAATGGAAGAACTGGTAAAAATAGAGAACACCAGCTGCATCAAATTTAACAATAGGTGGTTTGACATTTTGGTTTTGGGCCACCTGTTTCACAATTACTGACAACTAGTCCATAAGGTCTATTCACAGAATGGTCCACTGTGGTTTAACGTGTGATGGTGTGCTTTGGTCCTCAAAAGGTTTAATGCAGATGTATTAATATGGAACCATTCCCCCTCCCCCCCAAAATATATTAACAAACTGTACCCTTCAGACATGGGTTGGCCATCTTGCTTGTGGTGCTACCCTATTTTCAGGGCAGCCTTCCTAACCACAAATCATGTTGGAATGATAAGTACAATTTCCCCATAGATGAATATGATTGTACAATGATGACGATAACACACTAGAGAAGACACTGACTGAGTGATACAAAGCATTGCCAGAGATTGGCCTTCAGGAACCCTAAGCAGGACCAATTGTACCAACCTGAGAGAGAAGACATAATTCCCCCAAATATCTTTGGTTAAAAAAAATTAAAATGCCATTTTATGTTTGGAGTTGGCTACCATTAAAATTGGTGGGTAAGACTGCAGTGGCTCAAGTGGTTAAGACACTGAACTTGAAAATGGGAAGGTCAGAGTTTGATACACAAGTACTATACAACGGAGTGAGCTCTCATCTCTGTCCCAGCTCCTGCCAACCTAGCAGTTCGAAAGCAAGAAATTGCAAGTAGATAAATAGGTACCACTTTGGATAGGAAGGTGAAACAGCAGTCTGTGCCTGCCACATGTCCACAGAAACGTCTGCAGATGCAGACAGTGCTGGCCCCTTGGCTACAAACACTCACTTAAAGAGCATAATGCGTTCCATGGGATTGCTCTTTAAGCGAGTTTGCTCTTTAAGTGAAACACCATTGTAAGTGACCAATTGTGACTTTTGGTGGGGGAGAGGATTGCGAACCCCAATTTAGTTGTTAAGCGAGTTTTTGGCTGGTTCTATATGTTAAGCGAGGTGACCATTCAGAGAAAATTCTGCTCTTTAAGCGAGTTTGTCTCTAAGCGAGGCACTCTTTATGCGAGGTTTTACTGTATGCACTGAACTTTAGAGGTGGATATGACTGGCTTTCAAGCAAGGGTGACCTTTACCTTTACTTTGTCCTTAAAATTAGGCAGGGAAATGCAAACAATCCTGTCTGATAAGCTAAAGCAAAACATGGAAAGGCACTGTTTATGTTTACTCTGGATAACAGAAATTTGAGGAAAAGCCCAATTGCAGGAAGCGCTACCACCACTACTACCCTCCAAAATAATAAAGGCAGAGACTTGTTCTCTCCTGTCGCAGAGGTCAGGACTAGCTTACATGAGTTTGAAATTGCATGACAGATTCAATCAAACATTAGGAATAACTCTCTCTTCACAATAAGGTGAACGTAATAATGGAACATATTAATGGGTAGGCCAGGCTTTTCCTCCTTGGGTGATATAGCTCTGAAGCTCTGTATCAACGGGACATATTTGCCCTAAATGCCCCCACTAATTATATGAATCAACAGCCAGAATCCTATTATTTGCATACACCGGAGTAGATCACATGGTATAAATCACTAAAGCAAGTTGTCACTCGTTAAGAAATCAGGGCAAGCAATTCTCATCATGATCAAGTATAGTGAATGAGATCCAATCTATACTTGCCTTTATCCTGCATTTCCAACTGTTTTTGTCACAGTTTGGGTAAAATCAAATTATGATGTCTATATTGATGGGTAGTATTAAAGGACACCATCCTCTTTTCTACATCTATCTAGCAGCTTTTTGATAAATCACTAGAGCTGCTTTTCTTTTCCCACGATTTAAATCTACCCAATATATAAACATTTAAATCACTCAGCTTGCTACAGCTTACGGCCATGTGAGGTTTACAATGGATTATGACACTAAGAAGCCTGTTCAAATGTTTCTTTCAAAATCTTTGTTTTAACTTCCGCTTAAGTGATGCAGCAAATCACTAGAAATATAAAGGATTTCCTTCATTTTCCATTGATAATACTATACTGTATATAGATTTCTGCCAAACAATCCAGCACTGTATTGCTAAAATGTTCTGGTGATGCAGTGGTTAAACTGCTGTACTGCAACCAAAAGGTTGTTAATTCAAACCTGACCAGTTGACTCAGCCTTCCATCCTTCTGAGGTGGGGAAAATGAGAAGTTAGCACGTTAGGGGCAAAATGCTAATTAACTTGTGAACCGCCCAAAGAGTGCACTAGGCGCCATGTGGCAGTATAGAAATGTGATTGCTTTGCTAAATGTGATTGCTATGCTAGTCTAAAGAAGGGACAAAATGAAGCAGGAATGAAAATATGTACATCTGTCTCTGGAGATTAATCATTTCAAGTGTATATGGAAGGAGTTGTCAATTGCAAGCTAATTTATATCACAGTAAAGATAAGAAGCCTTTCAGTATGGAAAAGAACATAATTTGGCTTTGATACATAATCAGAATTACAGTTGTACCTCGCTTAAAGAGCATAATGTGTTCCACAGGATTGCTCTTTAAGCGAGTTTGCTCTTTAAGTGACCAATTGTGACTTCTGGTGGTGGTGGTGGGGAATTGTGAACCCCGATTTATTTGTTAAGCAAGTTTTGGTTGGTTTTATTTGTTAAGCGAAGTGAACTTTCAGAGAAAATTCTGCTCTTTAAGCAAGTTACTCTTTAAGCAAGGCGCTCTTTATGCGAGGTTTGACTGTAGAAGCTTCTGCTTCTCACCTAGCAGAACTCAACTGCTGCAATTTACATCAGTTTGACTTACATCAGTTGGCATGACTATTCTGACTATTACAATTCTGTCCTTTCGAAATCAGAAACAAAGAAGAAATATGAAATCTGACAGCAAGAGAAAAAGAAATTTCTCTGGTAATCATACAACTGCATCAACTATTAGATCCTTCATGTAACAATTATGAAAAAGTACAAATCAAACAGCTGCATTAAAATGGAAAGAAAATGACCACAAATGAGAAGGGGGGAAATGCAGTGAAAATATCTAGTACAGTATTGATATTAATTTCCCCATCCATCAAAGGAGTACAGCCATGTATCTTTTTTCATTTTAGAGACGTCTGTAAAGGCCCCTTCAGTTTAAAGCATTATTTTGCCCGATTTAAAGGCAAATAACTATAAGAAAAAGAGTAACTCTGTAGGTTCCCATTAGAGTAAGGATCTGCTACCCAGTCTTCCCAAATCTGGTACATTTATTATTTGGATTACAGTGATCTTTTCTACATTTGTCTCTTTATATATGAATTAGTGTCTGGCCAGGTATGGTAATATAGTAGACCATGATGCCAGTGACTCAATGCTGAGTGTCAGGTCTGACCACCCTGAGGATTAATGGCTTGGGTGCCAAAGTCTACAGGGAAGGGTGATGGTCCCCAAGTGGGTGAAATCCCTCTTGATGGAGGGCAGCCGCTTCATCAATACTGGCCTGGGGCCAATAAGGACTTTGTGTGCCAAAAGGGCTCAGGACCAGAAAATGACTCACAGATCTGGATCAGTGGTACAGATGTCATGCTGCAATATAGAAGGCCGATGAAAGGTCACTACATTATATTCTCAGGACAATCTTCATGGCTGATCACCATGAGGAGCGCAAATATTTGGATTTGGATAGGCAGAACAACAAGAAGATACAGTATATAAATTATGCAAAGCTGTATTGTTTTTGTTATCTTTTTTGGACAATATTTAATGAAATGCCCACATTTTTTTTCAGGCTGCTGCAAGTGGTTCACCATTCATCAAAAGGTGAAGGATGTTTGACCCAGGCAGATCTCTGTGTGTATAACAGAGTGACACTAGTTATGTTTGTTGGATTCAACTCAGTTACTTACAATGCTATTCTTTCCTCTCACTAGTTTCACAATTGAGTGAAATCCAGTAGTAAATTGCAACTGGAGTAGGCCCATAAAATCAATGGAACTTATGAAGGAGTTGACTCACCAAATCCCCATGAGTCAATGGGCCTACTCTAGTTGTTACTTACTACTGGATTTCAGCTATTATCAAAACAAAACTCCTAGAGTGACAATAATACTTGATTGGTGATATTAATTTCCCTTCAGGATGATCTAGTGTTCTTAGGTCACTTTCCTAAAATAGTCTATTGCTTAAACTTATGTAATGACTTGTGACCTTTTTGTAGGGAGTCATTAAACATTTAATTAGGCAGTTTTATAAGCATATATATTTTTGATAATTCATAGCTCTGTGTGTAAAGTAAGGCAATATGGACTAATAAAATGCCAGTCACTTCAGCACCTAGAAAACTAGGTCAAAAATACTTCAGCAAGTAACATTAGTGAAGACAGCTTTAAGTTTGTGGAAAGTAACACATACATTTGTGACATTAAAAGAACTGGAAATGCATATGTTTGTGACTTTGGAGAGTAAAATCCTTTGAACAATTCCTCACGAGCCTGAAAATTGAGAAAATGTTTGGTCTATGGAGGAGGTCACCAAACTTGGCTCTCCAGATGTTCTTGGACTTCAATTCCCAGAATCCATGATCAGCAGGTGTGCTGATTTGGGCTTCTGGCAACTGAAGTCCAAGAACACCTGGAGAGCCATGTTTTCTGACCCCTGGTGTATGGCTGGGGACAGCAAATACCTGCTGGTCAGGGCTTCTGGTAATTGAAGTCCAAGAATATCTGAAGAGCCAAGTTTGTGGAACCTTGGTCTATGGGGTCAAGGTTTCCCATTTAAAAGCTGTTAAGTGTAGTTTACTTATTCAACGAAGGGTAGTAAGTTACAATTAGAGTAGGCTCGTTAAATCAGTGAGGATTTGATGAGTCAACACCAATAAAAGTTCTGCTGACTCAATGAGCCTAATCTAGTTGCAGCTTACTACTGGATTTTTGTTGTTGTTCAGTCGCACAGTCGATTCTCACCCTTTGTGACCTTATGTACCATTGCCCACTATGCACCTCTGCCTTCCACCATCCTCCTCAGCCAGCCTAGCTCTGTGCCCATTGTGCATCTACAATACTATCTAGCCATCTCATTTTTGGCTGCCCCCTTCCTCTTTTGTCTTCCACCTTTCCCAACATCAAGACTTTCTCAAGTGAATCTTCTCATTTGATGTCCAAAGTACTTTAGCTTCATCTTTACTATTTGACCTGCTAATGAGCAGTCAGGGTTGATTTCTTCTGCAATCAACCTATCTGTTCTCCTCGCTGTCCAGAGCACTCTCAAATTTCTCCTCCAACACTACATTTCAAAGGCATATATTCTTCTGCACTCAGCTTTCCTAATGGTCCAGCTCTCACAACCATACATTACAACCGGGAATACCATTGCAGCTATTAAATTCACCATTTTAATTTCATTGACTTTTAATCTGTTTTCAGAGCGATATAATCAAGCTAGGATTTTTAAAATACATATACTGTACTATTCAAACCAATTTAGCAAAGAGTCTCCTTGAAGATAGTGGTACAGTATTTTGAACTACAGAATGAATTAACCAAAAGGTGGCTTCATTTTGGCAGTTTCATGTGTGGCCTAGACAAGGAAGACCATACTGCCAGCGACCCAAAGCTGAGCATCAGCTGGCAGTTAACTAACCTGACAACCCTGAGGACTTGGGTGCCAAAGTCCAGAGGGAAGGGTGATAGTCCCCACATGGATTAAATCTCACTTGAATCCACCTTCATGGAGGGCAGCAGTTTCATCAGTACTGGCCTGGGGTTGAGGAGGACTCTGTGTGCCAAAAGGGTTTAGGACCAGAAAGTGACTTGCGGAGCTGGATCAGTGGTGTGGGTGTCGTGCTGCAAGGTGGAAGGCAGATGAAAAGCCACGGCATTATATTCACAGTACAGTCTTCATGGGTGATCACCATGATGATCGCCAATATTCCGAACTGGATATGACACAACAACAACAAGAGTCTAAATATGAGGTTTAGACAGTGATGGGATGTAACAGGTTTGCACCCGTTCACCAGAACCGGCAGTAACTTTTCCCAGTGTCCCAGAGAACCGGCAGCAGCTTTTGGGGGAACCACTTTCGGGGCTTACTTTTTCACTGGTTACCCACTGTGCATGTGTGCCAAGCACTTGGTGTGCATGCATGCCTACAGTGCTTGGCGTGTATGCACTGCCTCCTTGCTGTCCTCCCAAGCGGGAAGGAGGAAGAGAAGTTGCTAGCCTGAAGCTCCCTATAGCCTGCTCCCCAGGGTAAGTGACTCACCTTTGGATGTGGTGTGTCTGTGTGTATTTCAATGTGTATTTAATACCTTGACCAATAATGACGTGCTAGCACAGTTCCTAGAAAGGCCTGGTGGTCTGGCTTGGGGTTTTTAAGCAAAGTCTTGGAGTTACTTCATCAATAAGCTACACCTGTGCTGTTCCAATTGCTGTTCCAATTGGAGAACCCTTAAGGAGGTACAGCTGTTTTACATTTACATTAAGGCATATTATCCTAGAGAACTGGTTAGGCAAAGACTTAGTACCTAACTTCTTTAACTGTTAAAAAGTTGAAAAGTGCCAAAATGAAGCCATCTTGTGGTGTGTTCATTCTGTAGTTCCTTCCATCTGACCTAGTGTGAGAAAGATTAGCCAGAATAAGTTTTAAGCTCTGGTTGATTTGTGTTTGGGGTGGGTGGGTGGGTGTATTTTAATGTATTTTTATTTAATTTATTTATTTATGGGTTTGTGTTTTGGGTGGGTTGAGGGTGTGTGTGTGTGTTTATTTTTATTTTATTTTTTATTATTTTGTATTTTTTTCTTTTGGCCCCACCCATGACATCATGATGTCATGCTGTTAGCTCCGCCCACACTGTCATGACGTCACGGTGGGGTAGTAACAATTTTGACATCCCACCACTGGGTTTAGGTGTAAATATATTTTAGATGATTAGTGTTCTTTTAAATTAAGTTGTTTTCATTTTAGTGCTTTGGAC
Source organism: Furcifer pardalis (assembly GCA_030440675.1). Classification (NCBI taxonomy): domain Eukaryota; kingdom Metazoa; phylum Chordata; class Lepidosauria; order Squamata; family Chamaeleonidae; genus Furcifer; species Furcifer pardalis. Next base: position 176,728,056 of record CP126891.1, read on the forward strand.
TCAGATAAATAAAACAGCTAAGTACCATAGGTGGCTTAGAATTGGTGCAGTTATGGGCCTGAAATTTGTGGGGTGAGCCACTCCTATTATGGGTTAACTTAAGATGTGTAAAAGCTACATGAATCTGGCTGGACATCCTGCTACAGTAATGGAGTAGACTGTACAGCCAGCAACTCATGGTGAGTGTCAGGCAACAGTTAACTAACCTGACTCTCTAAAGGGCCCAATGGTTACGGAAGGATAAGCCCCTTTAGGTGGAGTGATGGTGGTCCACTCAGTCGAGGAAATGCTACTGGAAACCATCATATTAGGCCCAATGGCAACATGAGTGGAGGAGGAAATCTGATTCTCATCTGTCATGAAGGTGGAAGAGGCCATGCCAGATGGACTGGCTGTGAAGGTGCACCTTGTCCCAGTGGTGTTGCGTGGGGGGGGGTCAGGGGGCACCCACCCCAGGCAGCGATCTTTGGGCTATGAGTGTTTTTGGACTACAATTCCCAGAAGCCCTAGCGGGAGTGTGCACCAGCGTCCACCAGGGGGCAGCAAATTTGGCTTAAGCCCAGGGCAGCTGAAATCTTTGTCCAAATCCTCAAAGCTGGGGCAGTCCATTGCAGACCTGGTATTAAATCATACATGTCTCATTTCATACGTGCCGCAAGAGATGGCTCCCTGATCATAGTGTGTGAGTCACTTCATGGCAAGATGGAATCCACCTTAAGCAAATCCACACCAGTGACATTTTTCCTGCTTCATGACGATGTAAAGCTACAGGTTTAGTTAGAACCATACAATAAGATCTAAGTCTTAACCACACTTAATGGGGAGTCAATTGGCAAGCCAGTCTTCTAAACAAGCATACATATGATTGCATGACAACTCTGATAACCAGCAAATATTGAATATGTCAGGAACATTAATGCCTAAAAAAGAATCTATTCATGCCCTTGTTTAGAAAAGGAGCTGCTTCTTGACAGGAGCAGAAAAACTAGATGAAATCTGTCTTGTGGGTCCTGGGTGAAATTTACACATGGAGGCCACAGCTAAATGACATCTTTAGGGTGTGGAGAATGACACTGGGAAATGAAGGCTATCTGCAATTCCATTTGAACACAGCATGACAACTTCAAACTCTAAACTAAATGGGCTACACCCTCTAATCCTGAAAGAGATGGGTACAGAGATTAGCAATGCTCTAATGGAACTTTTTGATGGCTCCTTTGGGTTGGGGGTGGGGGGAGGGGGTGGGGAGAAGGATTAAAGGCAAAATACACATACCATTCCCTTAGGAAGGAACTACACTAGGGTGGAACCAGGAAATAAGATTACTAAAAACCTTGGCACGGTAAGTGCTGCATTCTAGAAACTTCCAAAAATAAATCTTAATAGACACAATCTCCACAAAAGCAGCCCAAGTGATTCCAAAACAATTACGACTTGTGTGCCTTACAACACACAATATTAAAATTACAGTACTTCTGAAATTTGTAAAGAACAACATGAGTGAGCCAGTGTAAAACATTACAAAGCTTGGGAAATAGTATACAGAAAGGAAATGGTTTTGTGGCTAGCTAGCTACAGATTGTTCTGGTAAACACATTTGGGACAGACAGGAAGGAAGCGTGTTGAATGGATAGCATGACAATATTGCACAGAAATGCATGTTTGCTGTTAGACTGTTGTGTCACTCAATAAGTACACACACGTAGAGATATAAATTAGAAATATAGTTAGTACAGTTAATCAAATTTTAGTCTAGATTGCTGTTAGACAGATGTCAGATATATATTGACGCAATTTCAAATGGAAAATGAGTTTGTAGGATGAGAGTGGGGGATCTTCTTCTGCCCATAGCTTTCTCCTCCGTGCAGTCTACTTCCATAACTATTTTTCTCTAAAATAAGTTCAACTGGTCTCCAGTTCCTACCTTCATCCTCACTTCCCCCTTTAGAATCCATCTTCATGGTATGATTTTCAACTTTATGACACAATACCTACTCTAAGTCACGTTTGGGAAACCAAATGTTGTTGGACTTCAATTCTTGTAAACTACAGGCCACCTGGAGGGTATCAAGAGGTAGGGTCTGCAGAAAGAATAGCCCATATTTACCCAGAAAATGTCATGACTGAGCAGGGTGTTGGACTAGAATATGTACAGAGGTGATTACTGATCCCCAGAATCATCTCAGTCCTAGTCAGAAAGGTTGAAAGGGTACAACTTCATTGACAAATAATGTGGTAAATGCTTGGGATTGAGATGATCATATTCACATTGTTTCCCATTGACAACATGATTTAAAAGTCAATGTGAAGTAGCCTAGAGTTCCTCCACTCTAATCTGCATTCCACCTCACTGCACAATTATGTGTTCTATGTTTTTTAATCTGATATTGGGTCCAATGGCAAAATGAGTGGAGGAGGAACTCTGATTCCCAAAGGTCATGGAGGCAGAAGACGCCATGCCAAGGCTGCGGCATCCTCAAGGCTGTGGCAGTCCATTGCAGTCCTGGTGTTAAATCCTGCATGTCTTATTTCATATGTGCTGCAAGAGATGGCTCCGAGATCACAGTGTGTGGCAAGTTGGGATCCACCTTAAATAAATTCACACCCAAGACATTTTTCCTGCTTCAGGAAAATGCATTCTCGGATATGAGTTGCAGTTGACAATTGGTTCAGGTGATGTGGTTCCTTGAGCTGATGTGGAGTTAGAGCAGCAATGAGAGAGCCAAGGCAGGGGGGAAATTGGTTGCTATTTGAATCCTCTGGTCTTGAAATCTCGCACCTCAGTCTGTTTTACTCTCTCTTCTCTCTTTTAAAGTTTTCCTATTCTATTGCTAGGACAACTAATTGATCAATTTTTTTTAAAAAAAGTAAGGATTCAACTAAGAGAGAGAAGGACGTTATAAATCAGCCTTGTTTGTAGCTCTGCTCGATTGTGCTTCCTACAAGTCTGGACAGTCACAGAACTGCCTTAGTAAGCTGCAAACAAGACTTCTGAATGCTAATTTCCTCCCCTCTCTCTGCTGACTCCTGTGGCCAGCTGACGTGAATTTACCTTGGAAAGCTGACTTTCCAATTGTAACTTCCCAATGGATTCATCTGCATTCTTTCTATTATATGATTGCATCTTTGGTGTTACAAAGTGACCCACAGAGCTTCAAGGACAGCATCTTGTGGCTTTGTTGTGTGTTGCACTTAATGCACTTAATACTGTATTTCACTTCAACCATCCCTGCCCCCAGCAAAAATGTCCAAGGAGATGTGGAGCCAAAAATCCTCAAGGATTACTCTTCAAGACTACAGAGCGCTTCATTCACCTTACTCCTCCCTGACTGTGAAAGGTACAGGATAAATGAAACCAGCCACGTTGCAACAGCTTGGCTTAAAGGAGAAGTCCCCGAGTGAGGTTCAGTGCTTTGCATGGCACATCTTCTGGCCAAACCCACCACAACAGAAGCACAAATCAGTGGAGTTCATGCAGCATTTCAGCCAGCAAGCATCATAGATCCATTGTCAGACAATGGATCCCATACTGTTATCATCCAGTTGGAAATGTTCTTTCCCAACAAAATTTCCCACTCTTGCTCCAACCAGCAAAGCAACCTGCCATCATAAATCAGGTTTCACTCACTATCTTTCAGTGCTTGTAAAAAAGCAATCTGGCAGGTTTGGCAGGCCCACCTAAGGAGTTGGCTGTCGAGAAGAAGTCACTCCTCTATGCAATAATGTAGCGTGGATTTCAGCTGCTCTGGGCTGAAGCCAAATTTGCTGCCCCCTGGTGGATGCTGGCTCCCGCTAGAGCTTCTGGGAATTGTAGTCCAAGAACACACATAGCACAAAAAGCGCTGCCCGGGGGCGGCTGCCCCCCTAGCCCCCCATACGCAACACCACTGCCTCTATGATGGAACCAGAGATGGGAACACAGAGTGCAAAGCCTCACTGATAGTTAAAGACATGCCATCTGAGAGTGGAAATGAACCTGAAAGACAGAGAAGGGAGTGAATTTAAGTATGAACCTATTCTTCTCACTCAAATATCTTGTCGCATTGCCTTTTAAATGATCCCAGAGTTAGTCAGGGCTAGAGTATAGCTAACGCAGGGTCAGGCCCACTTTTTACACTGTGGGCCAGTCCACGCTCCCCCCCCCCGGAAGCAGAAGCATTTACGGCTGGTGTAAATATGCCCTCTTCCATGTTTACAACAGACGAGGGCCGTTTACTGGGATGGCGGAGGGAGCATTAGACCAGATGGGATGAGCTAAAGGCTCAAGAGGTTAAGACCCTGAACTCCGCTGACTGGAAGATCAGAGTGCAATTCCTTGATACTACATGATGGAGTGAGCTCCCGTCTCTGTCCCAGGCTCCTGCCAACCTAGCAGTTCCAAAGCAAGAAATTGCAAGTATATAAATAGAGACCACTTCAGTGGGAAGGAAAATAGTGTTCCATGCACTCTGGTGTTGAGGCATGACGGACTGACACATGTCCACGGAAATGTCTGCAGATGCAGACAGCGCTGGCTCTTTGGCTATAAACAGAGATGAGCACTTAATCCTAGAGTCGGATATGACGGGCTTTCAACCAAGGGCAACCTTTACCTTGTTTTGATTTGCTTGCCTTTGTAAGAGCTGCAATTTTACTTACCAATAAGTAAGCTGTATTGGACTATAACCTTCCTCACGTGCAGCCTGCAGGAAGATAAGAACACTAGGTTGGAGAAACTTGTTCTTGTACAACCATACTGCCATCTGCTGATTCATAAAAAAAGAATTGACTAGTCTAGAAAAGAACAGGAAAAGTTTGCTAGTTTTCTGGCGCCATCTCTTGACCAAACATAACAACTAAAAACTTTTAAAATAAATCTCTGGCTATTGAAAAAGATAATACTGTTAGTGTCGATCTGGCAGATTATTTGGTGGCCTGATCATATACAGTTGTACAGTACCTCGCTTAAAGAGCATAATGTGTCCCACAGGATTGCTCTTTAAGCGAGTTTGCTCTTTAAGCAAAACACCATTGTAAACGACCCATTGTGGGGGGGATTGCAAACCCCAATTTATTTGTTAAGCGAGTTTTTGGTTGCTTTTATTTGTTAAGCGAAGTGAACATTCAGAGAAAATTCTGCTCTTTAAGCGAGTTACTCTTTAAGCGAGGTGCTTTTTATGCGAGGTTTGACTGTACTGTACATCACTCTGAAGAATGTTTATTGGCTAAATGTGCATAGGCTTGTACTCAGTGATGGGATGACCCTGGTTCCATCCGGTTCCTTGGAACCAGTAGGAACAATCCCGGAAGGTTCTCCGGGAGGGGAGTCAACTTTTGAGGCATCCGGTTCCGGACGCCTCATCGAAAGAAAAAAATTTTTTTTTAATTGGAGCCAAAATGGCTCCGATTTACTGCGCATGCGCAGAAACTCAACCTGACGCATGCACAATGCATCAGATTGAGTTTCTGCGCATGCGCAGTAAATCGGAGCCATTTTGGCTCCAATTTTAAAAAATTCAGCGGCGACCGCAGCAATAATGGTGGCGGCGGCAGCAATGACAACGGCGGCAACAACGGCGGCAATGACGGCGGCGATGGTGGTGGCGGCGATAGCGGTGGCGGTGGCGGTGATGACGGCGACAGTGGCGATGGCGGCAGCGATGACGGTGGCAGCAACAGCGACGATGGCAATAATGGCGGTGGCTGCGGCGGAGATGGCGGTGGTGATGACTTTGCCGGCGCCGTGGGCAGGTGGCACCAGCCCTCAGAGGAGGGCACCTCCCCCGGGGCCACCGAGCCCCCACAGGCAAGTTGACGCCTGCCCTGCCCTGGCCATCCGCCCCTGCCGAGCCCTCCCAGGGGTAAGTGAGGGGTTTGTGTTTGGGGTTGTATTTTTATTTAATTTTTATTTTATTTATTTATTTAATTTATTTCTGGGTTTGTGTGGTGGGTGGGTGGGTTGAGGGTGTGTGTGTGTGTGTGTGTGTGTGTGTGTGTGTTTATTTATTTATTTTATTTTTTTATTTTAAGGCCCCACCCACGACGTCGTGATGTCATGACGTCAGCTCCGCCCATGATGTCATGACATCATGACATTGGCCACGCCCATGATGTCGTGATGTCATGGAGTGGTGGTAACACATTTGTCATCCCATCACTGCTTGTACTCCAAAAAGTCAAAGAAATCTCCGCTTCAGAATCTTTGCAACCCCATTATGTAAAAGAGGAGATGAAAATTATTTCCTTTCTGTCTCTCAGAAACTACCAAATAAAGTGAGTTTTCTGAATAGATCGATAGATCGATAGATCAATAGATAGATAGATAGATAGATAGTCTCTATTAACTAGAGTTGCTTGGAAAATGCATAATACAGTGGAACCTTATACAACAATCGCATCGTATAGCAATTGTTTTGTACAACAACGAGCCCCGTGGAACGGATTAAAATCGTTGTATGAGGTACCACTGTACATTGAAATATAAAATAGATATGCTGGGGGGAAATGAATTAAAAAAGCAGATAATAAAACAAAAAACAGGAAAGATAGGTAGAAAGACAAGACAGATGCCCAGCATATTAAAAAAAACATTAAAAGAGTAAAGCCCTGGAAGTACTGAAATCAGATCTTAAAACAAGTGGAAAAATGAAAAGATTATCTGACATGAGAAAGAGCATCAAAGAGGTATTTGTCAGTCCTTTTTGGGAAGGATATTCCACAGGGAGGACAATCCTACTGAAAAAACACTTTCTCCGTGAGTTAGGTATCTAGATATGGAGCCAGGGATTGTGAGTTCAATTCCCCACTGTGTCCCCGAAGAACTGCCAGCCTGTGTAGCTTTGGGCAAGCTGCATAGTACCAGGTCATCCCTAGAACAACTTAATGTTCAGTCATTTCTGAGTACACTCTCCCTAGAAAGCTTTGCAAAGTGTCACCATAATGCAGGGATGGCCAAACTACAGCCCGTGGTGCCAAATCATCCGGCCCACGCCACTACCGGGAGTGAAAGCAGACACAACCCACACATGCACAAAATGCTGCCACAAATGCACCTGCAGCTGTTGCAAATGCGTTTACAACAGCCGCACACACCTTTTACAGTGGGAGGAACAATGTGACCAGCCCACTCAACCATGTGACCGGCCCATGGCTTGAAAAGTTTGGCCGCCCCTGCTATAATGGTTGACTTGAGGACATGTAATGATTATTGTATATGCCACTTACTTCTCCTTCTCAGATTTTAAAGACTGGGCAGTAGATAGGAAAAATGTATTTAGTTTAGACAATATAGTCTCTAAATGTTCAGCATTTAAATTGTTCTCCTTAAAGTTTTAAACGGCTGGCTCTTTAGGATTAGGACTAACAGAGTAGGAAAAACACTGTTCTCTCAGTGAAATACTGTAAACAGTGGGGTCCTCTTAGAGTCTGTCTTGAGATAAGTACAGTTGTACCTCACTTAAAGAGCATAATGCGTTCCACAGGATTGCTCTTTAAGCGAGTTTGCTCTTTAAGCGAAACATCATTGTAAATGACCAATTTGGGGGGGATTGCGAACCCCGATTTGTTAAGTGAGTTTTTAGTTGGTTTTATTTGTTAAGCGAAGCGAACATTCAGAGAAAATTCTGCTCTTTAAGCGAGTTACTCTTTAAGTGAGGCGCTCTTTATGCGAGGTTTGACTGTACTTTATTGATATTTATAAACAATCTGGAGTGGGGATAAGCAGTGCAGTGGTCATGATGACTGATGACACAAAATTATTTAGGGAGGTTAGAACAAAAACAGATTGTAAATCATGCAGTGATCAGGAAAGGAGGTAACAATGGTTGATGAAGCCATGCATTTTGCTAAAAAACAAGATGGCTGTCAGCTGGCTTACGATAGTTTGGTGGGGCTAGTGCTTCCCAATGTTACCAAGTACCACAGAACTATGACTTCCACAGCTCGCCAAATATCTAACTCCAGTGCTGGCAAAACACCACCACCAGGAAACTAGTGGCTGCACATGTATAAGCCCTAATTTGGAGGAAAGAGCAAGATGGAATAATTAGCTGCATAATTAGCTTCTTGGGGAATGGCAGCAGATCCTAGTATGCTTTGGGATACAACACACAAACATTCTGCTCCTGAAAGCAAGACAGGATATCCACAATGCCTGGATCTGTGTCTGGAAAAGGAGTGAAAAAGTTCTATTAGCCAACAAACCTGGACAAATCTGTGCATGAAGTGCATTACCTTGATTGAGCTTGAGGGCTCTTTGTCAATTTCCAAAGAACTGTTTGGCTGCCACACAGATAATGTGCCTTCTTGTTCTTGGAATCATCCCCACAAATTTAAATTACCAAATGTTAGGATGGTTTCTGAAGATCTCCAGAGAAATGTGACCCTGCCCAATGCTCTATCATCCTTGGATAGACCATATCCCTGAAAGCCAAACCCAGCAGTTCATGTTCACCAGCTTATCAGACTGTACCGGCAAATTGGCCCTCACTTTCAGTGTGCCTGGCCATAGAAACACCACAGGGGGTCTATGTATTATGTAGCAATAACAAATAAATTCCAAAGACAGCATGATTAATTATCTAACTTATTTCTAGGGGCCCTAAATGTGCTTTCAATGTGAGTTATTTGAGTGATTTTACCAGCTCCACTGCTTAATGAGTTTCCATAGTAAATGAGAATCTAAACCTAGGCCTTCTGAGTCCTAGTCTGTCACTCTACCCCAGGGGTGCCCAAACTACAGCCAGTGGGCCAGGGCTGGCCCATGTGATGTCACCATCCACCCCACAGGCCAGATTGCTGCTGACACCAGAATCAAAAATGGCATCAAAATGTTCCTCCATTGCTCCCCCTCCAAGGGAAGTGGTAGTAGAGGGGAAAACACCTGGAAACATGGTGTGAATTTACATGCCACCACCGGTAGAAGGAGGAACCATGTGACCGGCCCGCTTAGCTGTTTGAGGGTGTGTGGTTAGGCCCCTGGCAAGGAAAAGTTTGGGCACCCCTGCTCTATTCACTACATCATACTGAGTTCCTCACAATTGTAATTACTACAATTAAAGCCATAGCAATGGTGTAGGGTAAGGTTGCCATAATTCTCTCCCACAACACCAGGACAGAAGTAGACTTGACAAACACCCTGCTCAGTTGTGACATATATCTACAAAATAGCCTTTTTTTAAAAAAAAACATAATATAATGACAGTTATAAAACACTTTCACATTAAATATATCAATACATAAATGAATTTGTTTACAACAGTTAATTCTTACTGTAAGATGATCTGTTGTACTTCTGAGAAGTTGCATCACGGTCAACTCTTAATGTCCTTAGTTTCAGGAAACACACTGATCACACTTATTGGGCGGTGGTGTGAGACAAGGACATTAAGATTTGTTTCCAGGTATACTTCAACTCCAATGTGGCAGAAAATCGCTCGTTTGATGACAAGAGTTCAAATTTATTTTAATTCAGTAAGCTTTAAATTCAGTAAGCTTTAAATTCAGTAAGTTTTAAAAATCCGGGACTTTAAAATGATTTTTATTGAACTGGCTGGGACAATTTTTCTGACCTTGAATCCGGGACATTCCCAGTTTTCCGGGACATATGGCTACCCTAGTGTAGGGGCAACCATCCTGTTGATGCAATTAGTGATGAAGGAGACAGCTGAAGCTATGCTATTGCCAATGCAAGCTTTCTCCTATGTACAACTTTGAAAGCAAGTGAGATGTAGAACCCTACCTGGAAGAAGTCTGATTAGTTTCATTAATGACAACACCTGCTGGACAATAAGTTAAACAATTTAAACACCAAGAATTTCTCTCACCCTCCCATGTGTGCTTGTGTGTTGGGGCACTCAAACACACACTTGGAACACCACCACCACCCTGACAGCTGAACAACTTTCACCTATCTATCTCTAAATCCAGGATGTGGAACAAGTTGCCTCCTACATGTAATAAGATTGTCCTGTCCATCACTCTTCACTATTAGCTATGCTGGGTAGTGCTGATGTGAATAACATACCCAAGGTCTCTGGAGAACGTCCTTTACTTCTCCCCTAAATAGAACACTAACTGAGAAAGAGAACCATTGAGTCCAATGTATCACAGTGTTTAGGAAGCAGGGACTTCGAATAACGACAGAGCTGTAAGCCGCAGTTTTGGCACTACATAAAAATACACTATGCAGTGAGAAGACAGAGGAATTAGGTGAAGACCTGGGTCTGTTTGATGGGCACATTGTTTCTACAATGAGCCCTCCTGTTTTATTTCCTTCTGTTTGGGGAAAGACAGCTGGAGGTGGCAAATGTACTTGGACAGGTCTGTTGGTTACCTGTCTATGAGCAAATACCAACAGTTGGGTTTGTGCCTTTCCAGCAGCAAATGTTGTACCCTATAAATTTCAGCTCCCGAGCCAAAGCCCCAATTTCTGTCCCTCTTTCCGTTAAAGTTCTGGATACTGGAGGTCTAGACTCTAAATCCTCATGAAACCCACTGGTAAGCTTGGGCAAATCAGTTGTTTCACAATAAACCATCTCACACTGTTGTTGTGAGAACAGGAAAGCCACATATGCTGCTCTATGTTTATTAGATGAAACACAAGGTGTAATGTGTAATAAACAAAAGGCAGGAGATGAATTTTGGAGATGAGAATGAAACAAAGGGAGGGACTTTAATTATACCATCCTCTGTTGTTAATATTGGTCAGACTCAGTGGTGGGCATCAGCAGGTTCACACCAGTTCGCCAGAACTGGTAGCAGATATTCTGGGTGGCCCTGCCCATCCAAATTTTGAAATAAAGTACCTGTACTCCTAATTCAGATGCAATGCAGGCTTTTCCCCTGGCCACGTACACCATACCACGCCCACAGTGTGGTAGTAAAATTTTTGGGAGCCCACCACTGGTCAGACTACCTGGTGAATGCAGGCTGTGCAGAGAGATAGTACTAGTTTGTTAATGTGGGTGTTTGGAGAGGCTCACAAGAAGTCAACCCCCCCCCCCCCAAGTGATTAAAGACAGCAGAGGCTGGAGACAAGGCAGTATTTCCCTCAGACTTCTGGTGATAACATGAAGGAGAAGTCCTTGCACAGTGTGTACATAATCCAAAGTGGCCTCTAATTAGGAAAATCTGCATTGTTTCCAAATGTAGCAACACTTGTTTGATCAGCAATAAAGCCGGGAAGAAAGGCATAGTTGTGTACACCACACAATAGGATTCAACACTTCTTTGCAATCCCACTCTCAGCTCTATTGAGAAGGACAACAGGACTGAATGTATTTCTGTCAATTTACCAAGATTTTCAAACCCAGAACACGTCCAGCGAGAGCATATAGCTCACTAATTAGAGCTCTTAGGAGTCGCTCAATCTGAGAATGTCTACTCATTTTGATATTAGAATGCTCCAAGCTTCTCTCAAGTGCTACTGTTTGAGCCCTCATCAGGAAGTTCTGTTCTGCAACATTCACTTCTAGTTCATTCCCAGGAACTATGAATGTTGCGAGTGGGCTAAAAGTGAGCCCTGCAGTTGTTGTTTAGCTACTTCAAGAGTAAACTTGAAGTAACTTACGAATTGCTTCAGTATATCCGAAACTGAACACTTCCCTTGATTGTCTGCAAACAGTCAAGGGAACTGAAATCAGTGGTGGGATGTCAATTTTTTTACTACCCCACCATGATGTCATCACAGTGTGGGCGGAGCCAATGTCATGACATGATAACATGATGTTGTGGGCGGAGCCACAGAAAAAATAAAATAAAAATAAGCACACACACACACCAACCCACCCACAACACAAACCCGTAAATAAATTAAATAAATAAATGAATAAAAAAATACATTAAATACACCCACCCACCCACCCCAAACACAAATCAACCAGAGCTCTTAAACCAGAGCTTAAAGCTTATTCTGGCTAATCTTTCTCACACTAGGTCAGATGGAAGGAACTACAGAATGAATTCACCACAAGATGGCTTCATTTTGGCACTTTACAACTTTTCAACAGTTAAAGAAGTTAGGTACTAAGTCTTTGCCTAACCAGTTCTCTAGGACAATATGCCTTAATGTAAATGTAAAACAGCTGTACCTTCTTAAGGGTTCTACAACTGGAACAGCAATTGGAACAGCACAGGTGTAGCTTATTGATGAGGTAACTCCAAGACTTTGCTTAAAAACCCCAAGCCATGCCGCCATGCCTGCCGGCTGCCAGGCCTTTTTAGGAACTGTGGTAATACGTCAATATAGGTCAAGGTATTAAATACACATTAAAATACACACAGACACACCACATCCAAAGGTGAGTCACTTACCCTGGGGAGCAGGCTATAGGGAGCTTCAGGCTAGCAGCTTCTCTTCCTCCTCCCCACTTGGGAGGACAGCAAGGAGGCCATGTATACATGCCAAGCGCTGTAGGTGTGCATGCACACCAAATGCTTGGCGCTCATGTGCAGTGGGGGAACCAGTGAAAAGGTAAGTCCCGAAGGTGATTCCCCGCAAAAGCTGCTACCGGTTCTCCGGGGCACTGGGAAAAGTTACTACCAGTTCTGGTGCACTGGTGCAAACCTGTTACATCCCTTCACTGCATATGTCTCAGTTTTCCAGGATTTTCCAGGATTCACGCTGTTCATCCTGGTTGGTTCAAGAAAAAACATGTAAAAGTCCCAGATTTTTAAATTTGAACAAAGGAAGCAAGATCACCTCCCACCAAGGGATTTTTTTGCAAAGAGTTAATTCACTGCCTCCTTGCCTTTCTTTCAATTATCCCGCTTGAAAGTGGCAAAGGCAAAACAGTACCCTGAGAAGACCGCCAGGGAGGGGAGACAGTTTCAAGTGAGATAATTGAAAGAAAGGCAGGGAGGTGGTGAATTAAATCTTTGCAAAAATCCCTTGGCTCAACTTGAAGTTTGGGGGACAAGGAGTTGTCCCCCAAACTTCAAGGTGAGCCAAGAGGAGGGTGGGGTGACCTCAGGGGAGGAAGGGTGGTTTCAAGAGTGGCCCAAGAAATCTTATTAAAAAAAATAAAAATAGAACCATCAAGAATAGTTTCTTGCAAGAAGAATCGCACGGGGAAAAACCTCTTGACTACAGTTTATTTTAAACTGATGGAGTCTGTCTGCTTCAGATGGGGATTCCATGGGGGCTTAGAGTCACAGTCTCTCTGACAGCCCCATCCAACTCATGCACAGTTTGAAGAATGCAATCACGTCACATGGTTGTCCCAGTTTGGCGGGAGAGAATTATGGCAACCCTAACTGTACAGTACTTTCACCCAGCAAGAGGGAAGAGATACAAACACACACACACAAGGCTGGAAACCAACATAGTGCAACTTCCAAATGGGACAGCACTGCAAAGTTCACCTGTCCCATTTACAATATAGGTAATGGAGGCAACCAGCCACAAAACAGCGCCTGGATCAACATTCCTGTTCTGAGCCTCAGTTTTATATTTTTGAAAAGTCTTATGAACAGCAGTTTGGGATTTGATGATATCAATTAA